>PVIW01018194.1:0-12201 GCA_004026585.1 Noctilio leporinus | reverse complement strand
GGTCTAGTTTTATCTTTTTGCATGTTGCTGTCCAGTTCTCCCAACACCATTTGTTGAAGAGACTGTTTTAACTCCATTGGATGTTCCTTCCCCCTTTGTCAAATATGAGTTGACCATAGAGTCCTGGGTTAATTTCTGGGCTCTCTATTCTGTTCCATTGATCTATATGTCTATTCTTATGCCAGTACCATGCTGTTTTTATGACAGTAGCCTTGTAGTATTGTTTGAAGTCCGGTATTGTGATTCCTCCTACCCTGTTCTTCTTTCTCAAGATTGCGGTGGCTATTCATGGGCATTTTTGGCTCCATATAAATTTTTGAAGTATTTTTTCTGTTTCTGTGAAGTCTGTCATTGGTATTTTAATTGGGATTGCATTGAATCTGTAGATTGCTTTGAGTAATATGGACATTTTAATGATGTTAATTCTTCCCATCCATGAACATGGTATATGCTTCCATTTATTTGTATCTTCCTTGATTTCTTTCTTCATTGTTATGTTGTTTTTTGAGTACAGATCTTTTACCTTCTTAGTTAAGTTTATTCCTAGGTACTTTATTTTTCTTGTTGCTATGGTAAATGGGATTTGTTTTTTCGCTTCTATTTCTGTTGTTTCATTATTGGTATACAAAAATGCTTTTGATTTCTGGATATTGACTTTATACCCAGCTATTTCCAAAGGAAATCATACTGAATTACACCTGTCCAAAGGAGTTATAAATATATGCAACAAAAAAAATACTGAAGGACTATCGCACAAACAGCTGGCATATATTGAAGTGCTATCTCTCTTTAATAGGCCTCTAAATACAAGTTACAATTTGGACATACAGGAACAATAGAACATATTGACATCCATATCAGTGTGGTAACAAGTCCAATCAGTAGACAAAGTATAACTTTTCACAGATACATACAACATTATTTCTTTTGTGAAATTGCATGGATTTGACTAGAGGTGTTTGAAAACTCAAGTTGATCACTGTTTCTCAAGGTAATTAATATGAAACTGCAAGTGCAATAGAGTTCCAAAGGAAATCACATGAATTACCCATCTCCAAGGCAGTTTTAAACATATTCAATTAGAAAATCCTGAATGAATATCACACACACATGACTTTACATTAAAATGCTGTGTATCATTTTTTGCACCTATAGTTATTAGAAAATTATCTTTTATACACTCAGAAATAAAATAACACAATGACATCAATTTCAGGGCAATAAACTGGAAAATTAGCAGAAAATGTGTAAATCTTTCATTCAGCCCTATTTCTCTAGTAATTTTGGCAGAAAACAAAGGGTTTTCAGTTTCTCAAGGTCATTCACAGGAGACTTCATCCTGGAAAGATGTCAATAAGAGAAGCACAATAATTCCCACCTTTCAAGAGAGATGTGCACATTGTCATTCAAACCCCTTGATGAACATCACAGAGACAACTGGTTTCCACTGAAGCGCTTTCTCACTTTGTTAAGGCTTTTCATTTTAGAAAGTTACTTTTCCACACCCAAAACTGAAGAATATATCAGTAGACAAAGTGCATGTTTTCCAGACATATCTACAGCAATGTTTTAAAATAAATTTGTCATTTATTGATTACAGTGATATGGAAATACAGTTCTTCCACTGTCCTGTAAGATCATTCATAAGGAATTGATATGCTTGGAAGATTTCAGTGAACAAACCACACTAGTTCCTACAATCAGAGACAGTTTTCAATATATTCACTAAAAATCTTGACTGAACATCAATGAAAAACCTATCTTCAAGAAAAGCCCTATCCCTGAGTCTTTGGCTTCTAGTTATGAGAAAGTTACCTTTTACCCAGAGTAAAACATTAGAATATAATGACCTCAATTTCAGTGCTCTTCCTACATAAATAAACACTGAAAGTGTAGGTCATTAGTATATACATATAGTGTTGTTCCTTTGGACAATTGCAAGTATTTGAATAGCTTTGTTAGAAAACTCAGGGTTTTCCATCTCTGAAGTTCACTCATATGCAACTCTGTGCTACTAAATTTCAATGGGATAATCACACTCATTTTCACCTTCCCAGGCAGTTTTCAACATATTCACTCACAAATTTTGCCTGAAGATCACATAAAGACCCAGTATACATTGAAGTGCTCTCTCTCTTTATAGGCCTCTAGACACAAGTAAGATTTCATTTGGACAAACAGGAACAATAGAACATAATGACATCAATTTCATGGTGCTAACCGGAGCCATCAGTAGACAAAGTGCAACTTTTCATAACAACATGCAACATAATTTCTTTGATGAAATTGCATGTATTTGATGAATCTTGTCTCAGAATTCAAGTTAATCACTCTTTGTCAAGGTAATTAATATGAAACCACATGCCAAAGTGGGTTCAAAAGGACACCGCATGTGAATTTCCTCTGTCCAATACTGTTTTAAATGTATTCGATCAAAAAATCCTGACCAAACATCACACAAACACCTAGTTTTCATTAAAGTGTTCTTTTTCTTTTTTTTTTTTCATGTTCTGGTGATTAGAAAATTAACTTTTACACACAAAGGAGCAACAGAACACAATGACATCAATTTCAGTGCAATAAACAGGGGAATTAGCAGAGAAGTTGTCTTTCATACATATTTACAGCACCATTTCTTTAGTCATTTTGCCATATTTAATAAGCTTTGCCAGACAACTCAGGGCTCTTGGTTTCCAATAGCCATTCATATGAGACTCCACACTGGAAAGATGTCCTTAAGAGAATCACATCAATTCTTACCTTCCACAGCAGTTGTACACACTGCCACTCAAACCTCTTAATGAACATCACAGAGACACCTGGTTTCCACTCAAGTGCTTTCTCATTTGGTTAGGCTTATTCATTTTAGAAAGTTACTTTTACACACCCTAAATGGAAGAATATGATGATGTCAATTTTGTGCAGTGTCTAGAGCAACCAGGAGAGAAAGAGCAATACTTTAGAACATACTGACAGCATTGTTACTTTAGTATCTTTGCCATTATTTCATTAGCCTTGTTTGAAAACTGTGGGTTTTCGGTCTTAAAGCTAATTCACATGAAATTGCAAGCTAAAAAAGATTTCACTGGGAAAAATATATAATTCCCACTAACCAGGGTACTTTGAAACATATCCTTCAAAAAATTTTACCAAAATTCACAGAAACACCTGATATGCATTAAAAAGCTATATCCATTTCTTAGGCCTCTACCTCTTAGAAAGTTATCTTTTAATACAAGTACAACGTAAGAATATTATGACCTCAATTTCAATGCTCTTACCAGAGGAATCAGTAGACAAAGCATATGTTTTTAGGACATATCTAGAGCCCTGTTGTTTTTAGTCAATTTGTCATTCCTTGATTATCATGCTATGGAAATAAAGAGTTGCCACCATACTACAAAGTCATTCATAAAAAACAGATATGCTGGAAAGATTTCAGTGAAAAAAACAAACAAACAAAAAACAAAAAACCACACACCTAATTCCTACATTCAGAGGCAGTTTTCAACATGTTCACTAAAAATTGTTACTGAACATCACAGAAATGCCTACATTCAATGAAAGCCCTATCTCTGATTCTCTGGTCTCTAGTTATTAGAAAGCTACCCATTACACAGAATAAAATATAAGAATATGAAGACCTCAGTTTCAATGCTCTTCCCAGATAATTAAGTAGCGAAAGTATAAGTTATTCATACTTACATATAGCATACTTCCTTTGGTAAAATTGAAGGTATTTGATTAGCCCTGTCACAAAACTAAGGCTTTTCCATTTCTGAAACTCATTCATATGCAACAATACTTTTCTAAGATTTCAATGGGACAATCAGCCTCATACCCACCTAGCCAGCCAATTTTCAACATACTTCCAAATCTTGCCCAAATATCACACAAACACCTGGTATCCACTGAAGCAATATCTCTCTTGAATAGACCCCTAGATACAAGTAAGGTTCTATTTGGACAAACAGGAACAGTAGAATATAATGACATCCATTGCAGTGCAGTAACCAGACCAATCAGTAGACAAAGTGTAACTTTTCATGGCAACCTACAGCACTATTTCATTAATGAAATTGCATGTACTTGACTAGGCTTATGTAAAAACTCATATTGTTCACCCTTCTTCACAGCAATTAACATAAGACCTCATGCCAGAAAGGTTTCCAAAGGAAACCACCTGAGAATTGCCTGTGTCCAAAGCCATTTTAAACATATTCAACCAAGAAATCCTGACTGAACGTCACAAAAAAAACACCTAGTTTCTATTAAAGTGCCACTTGTCTTTTATTTGTCTTTTTTTCATGCTCTTGTGATCAGAAAATTACCTTTTTCACACACAGAATCAACAGAACACAATGACATCAATTTCAGGGCAATAAACAGAGGAATCTGTCACAAGGATGTAAGTTTTTCATACATACTTAAACCATTATTTCTTTAGAAAATTTTCCATTATTTCATCAGCTTTGCATGACAACTCAGGGCTTTCAGTTTCTCACAGCCATTCATATGAGTCTTCATGCTTGAAAAATGTCTACAAGAGAATCACACTAATTCCCATCTTTCCAGATGTAGACACAGTCACTCAATAATTATGATGAACATCACAGAGACACCTGGTTTCCATTGAAGTGCTTACTCTTCTTGTTAGGCCTCTTGATTTTAGAATGTTACTTTCACACATCCAAAAGTGAAGAAAAGCATGATGTCAATTTTGTGCAGTGTCTAGAGCAATCAGGAGAGAAAGGGAAATAATTTAGACAATACTGACCGCATTTTTCCTATAGTATATTTGCCATTATTTGATCAGCCTTGTCAGAAAACTGTGGGTTTTGGGTCTTAAATTTTATTCACATGAAACTCCAAGCTAAAAGGATTTCAATGTGAAAAGCACACAATTTCCACCAACCATGGACTTTTGAAACATATCCTGTGAAAAATTACACCAAAATTCACAGAAACATCTGGTATGCATCAAAGAGATATAGCTATTTCTTACATATCTAGTTTTTAGAAAGTTATCTTTTACACAGATACAAAATGTGAGAATATTACAACCTAAATTTCAATGCTTTTACCAGAGGAATCAGTAGACACTGTGTAGGCTTTCAGATATATCTTTAGCACTCTTGTTTTTAGGCAATTTGTCATTCATTGATGAGCCTGCTAGGGAAATAAAGGGTTTTCACTGTCCTACAAGGTAATTCACAAGTAACTGATATGCCTAGAAAGATTTCAGTGAAGAAAGCACACTGGATCCTACATTCAGAGGCAGTTTTTGACATGTTCACTAAATATCTTGATAGAACATCACAGAAACACCTACCTACCTTCAAGGAAAGCCTTATCTCCAATTCTTTGGCCTCTAGTTATTAGAAAGTTACCTATTACACATACTAAAATATAAGAATTTGGAGACCTTAATTTCAATACTCTTCCCAGATAATTAAGTACTGAAAGTGTAAGTCATTAGTACATACATACAGTGTTGTTCCTTTGGTAAAGTTGCAAGTATTTGATTAGCCTTGTCAAAATATTTGGGGTTTTCCATTTCTGAAGCTCACTTATATGCGACTCTGTGCTACTAGATTTTTAATGGGACAACCATACTCATTCCACCTTCCAAGCCCGTTTTCAACATATTCACTGCCATATATTGCCAGAATATCACACAAACATCTGGTATTCATTGAAGTGCTATCTGTTTTTAACAGGCCTCTAGACACAAGTACATTTCCATTTGGACAAACAGAAACAGTAGAACATAATGAACAGGCCAATCCTTATACAAATTGTAACTTTTCATGGCAACCTACAGCACTATTTCTTTAATGATATTGCACATATTTGTCTAATTTTGTGTGAAAACTCGTTGTTCACCCTTCCTCAAGGCAATTTACATGATACTGTATGCCAGTAAGGATTCCAAAAAAACCCACATGCGTGTTGCTGATATCCAAAGCCATTGTTAATATATTCAACCATAAATCCCTGAATTAACTTCACACAAATATCTAGTTTCCATTAAAGTGCCATTTGTCTTTTTTTTTTATGCTCTAGTGATTAGAAAATTACCTTTTACACATACAGAATCAAAAGAACACAATGACACCAATTTCAGGGCAATAAACGGGGGGATCAGTAGAGAGAGTATAAGTCTTTTGTACATCCTACCAGCATTGTTGCTATTATTTAATCAGCTTTGCATGACAACTAAGGGCTTTGGATTTCTCATAGCCACTCATACAAGACTTCATGCTAGAAAGATATCCATAAGAGAACCTACTAATTTCCACCTCCAAGGCACTGTACACACAGTCTAACCTCTTAATGAACATCACAGAGATACCTCATTTCCATTAAAGCACTATCTCTTCTTGTTAGACCTCTTTATTTTAAAATGTTACTTTGACACACCAAAAAGTGAAGAAAAACATGATGTCAATTTTGTGCAGTGTCTAGAGCAATCAGGAGAGAAAGGGCAACATTTCAGACTGTACTGACACTATTGTTACTTTAGTATAATTGCCATTTTTTCATTAGCTTTGTTAGTAAACTGTGGGTTTTGCCACAATAAGATACCACCTCATACATGTCAGAGTGGCAATCATCAACGAATCAACAAACAACAAGTGTTGTCGAGGATGCGGGGCAAAGGGAACCCTCATACACTGTTGGTGGGAATGTAGGCTGGTGCAGCCACTGTGGAAAACAATACGGGGTTTCCTTAAAAAACTAAAAATGGAACTGCCCTTTGATCCAGCAATTCCACTACTTGGACTATATCCAAAGAACCCTGAAACTCCAATTCATAAGAACCTATGTACACCTATGCTCATAGCAGCACTATTTACAATAGCCTAGTGCTGGAACCAGCCTAAGTGCCCATCAGTGGATGATTGGATCAAAAACTTTAGTACATTTACACAATGGAATTCTATATAGCAGAAAGAAAGAAGGAACTCATACCCTTTGCAACAACATGGATGGAACTGGAGAGTATTATGCTTAGTGAAATAAGCCAGTCAGTGAAGGACAAATATCATATGTTCTCACCCATTACAGGACAATAATGAACAAAACTAACAACAAGTAAAACAGAACCAAATATATGAATACAGTGAATAGGCCTTCAGTGGTCAGGGGGAAAGGGGTTGAGGGGAGGGGGGAGGCAGAGGCAAGAAAGGGGAGCAGCTTAGACAAGAACCTAGTATAAAGGAAACATGGACATGGTCAATAGGTGGGATTGACTTTGAGGGAAATGGGTGGGTGGGGAGGGGGACAGAGTGGAGCAAAAAGGGGATGGATGTAATAAAACAACAATAAAATTTTAAAAAATAATAAAAATAAAATAAAATAAATAAAAACGAGAAACTTAGCTCCCATTGTCCTTAATAAATGTATTTGTTGATCAATTAAAAAAAAAGAAAGAAAACTGTGGGTTTTGGATCTTAATCTCATTCACATGAAACCTCAAGCTAAAAAGATTTCGCTGGCAAGGACATATAATTCCCAACCAACTGGGGCATTTTGAAACATATCCTTTGAAACATCTTACCAAAATTCACAGAAACACCTGGTATGCATTAAAGAGCTATAACTGTTTCTTTGGCCTCTACTTCTTAGAAAGTTACCTTTTACACACACACAGAACATAAGAATGTTATGACCTCAATTTCAATGCTCTTACCAGAAGAATCAGTAGGCAAAGTGTATGTTTTTTTGTTTTTTTGTTTTTTTTTTTTGACATATCTACAGCACTCTTGTTTTTAGGCAATTTGTCATTCCTTGATGAGCATGCTATGGAAATAAAGGGTTTTCAGGGTCCTACAAGGTCATTCATAAGAAACTGATATGCTCAAAAGATTTTAGTGAAAACAACACACTAATTCCTACATTAAGAAGCAGTTTTCAACGTGTTCATTAAAAATCTTGAATGAACATCACAGAAACACCTACATTCAATGAAAACTCTAATTTTTTGACCTATAGTTATAAGAAAGTTACCTTTTCAATCCACTAAAAATAAGAATACCATGTTTGATTTCAACGCTCTTACCAGATAAATAAGTACCAGCAATCAAAAATCCTTAGTAATTGCATATAGCTTTGTTCCTTCAGAAAAATTGCAAGTATTTGATTAGCCTTGTCATAAAACTCAAGGTTTTCTATTTCTGAATCTCATTCATTTGCAACTACATGCTGCTATGATTTCAATGGGATTACCACATTTTTTCCCACATTTCCAACTCATATTAAACATATTCACTTCCAAATTTTAAACTCCTGGTATCCATTGATGCACTACCTCACTTTAGTAGGCCTCTAGATACAAGTAAGTTACAATTTGGACACATAGGAACAAAAGAACATGATGACATCAATTTCAGTGTGATAACCAGAAGATTCAGTAGACAAATTGTAACTTTTAATAGATTATTATATCATATTTTCTTCAGTGAAATCATACATATTTAACTAGCCTTGTATGAAAACTCAATTTGATCACTGTTTCTCAAGGTAATTATCCTGAAACTGTGTTAGAAAATGTTCCAAAGGAAACCTCTGGTTATCAGAACATTACTTTCTACACTCACTGAAAGAACAGAACACAATGGCATCAATTTCTGTTCTTTAACCAGAGGTGTCTGTGGAGAAGTTATGTCTTTCATTCATGCTTATAGCACTGTATCTTTAGTAAGTTTCCAATATTTCATCAGCCTTCTATGAAATCTCATGATTATATTCTTTCTCAAGTTCATTCATAAAAACTTCATTCTTGGTATTTTTCAATGAAAATAAAAAACACAGTGATTTCTGTCATGAAAGACTATTTCCCCCATATTCAATAAAAAACTTGACCATATATCAGAGATAAGCCTAGTTTTCATCAAAGCTTTCTCTCTGTTTCTTAAGCTTTGAGTTGTTAGAATCTTACCTTTTACAACATTGAAAAAATAATATTATGACATCAGTTTCAATGATCTTACCATAGGAATCTGCATTGAAAGTGTCAGTCTTTAGTACATATTTACAGATTTAATTTTTAAATAAATTTGCAAGTTTTGGTTGTATTTGTAGGCAAATACAAATTTTAATTACTTAAGGTCATTCATATGAAACTTCATGCTTCAAATAGTTCAAGTAGAAAACCACACTAATTCTCACCTTCTAACTCAGTTTACAAAATATTCAAATAAAAATCTTTCTTGAATATCACAGAAACACTATTGTCTATTAAAGTTTATTAATTTACTATTTATTAGACATTTCCTTTTACATCCACTGAAACCTAAAACTATTTTGACATCAATTTCAATCCTAATGCTAATTGTAACCATAATTCTAACCCTAATTCTAATTCTAACGTTTACCTACACCACAGCTCTAACCCTATCCCTGGTTTTAAACAAAATACTATAGCTTTCACCTTATTTTAATATTAACCCTAGTTATAATCCTAATCCTACAGCTAATGCTAAATCTAATCCTAACCCCAAACCTAACACTAGTTCTAAACCTAACCTGAACTCTAATAACTCTAACACTGACCCTAAGACAAATGTTTTATCTAAATGAAACCCTAACCCTAAACTTAACTTAAATGCTATACCGAGCCCTAACCTAGACCCTAAAGTAAAACCTAACTCTCACCCTAACCATTGCTTTATTCTAAATTTCAGCCTAACCTGAATGCTATATCTAACTCTAACCCTAATTCTAATGCTAGATGTAACCATAACCTTAACACAAACCCTACATCTAAACCTAACCCTAATCCAGTCACTAGTCCTAACCCTAAACCAAGCACCAACATTGACCCTAACATTAACACTCAATCTAATTTTAACCCTAACCCTAAACCTAAACCTAATTAAAATTCTAACCCAAAAGTTAACCCTAACACTGCATTACCTCTAACTGTAACCCTAACACTAAACTCTAACTGTAACTCTCTATTTGGGTCTTCTGTTCCTCTTGTCCCATTTCCTCTGTGGAGGGTAACCCTCACCATATCCTAACTCTAAGTCTATTACCCTAATGTTATTCACTATGTTTACCCTGCCCTAAATCTGATCTTCACTATAAATCTAACCCTAATCCTAAACATATAACTAAACCTAACACACTTGCTATAATCCTAAATGTAAGCATTACCCTAACCTAAAACACTGGCAAGAACCCTAAACACAATTCCAATGCCAGCTCTACCCATAATACTATCCATAATGCTAATGATAATCCTAATGGTATCACTAACACAACTGCTAAACCTAACTATAAAGGAATCATTAGAGAAAGTGTGACTTTCCTTTGCATACTTAACTTCACTGTTTTCTGAGTATAATCCTCATTATTCACTAGGCAATCACTTAAAATCAGTGATTGAATACTTTCTCATGTATATACATAATAAACTGAATGCTAAGCCAAATTCAATGAGAAAGCCAAACGTATTTTGACATGAAAACCTGGTTTTCAATACATTCTCAATAGAATCATGTGAGCACAAGGTAGATGCACCTAATTTTCAAGAATGCACTATCTCAGCTTGCCTCTACTTATTTCAGTGTTTTCTATAACAAACTCTGAAATATAATCAGACTATGATGGAAATTTCCAAGTTCGAAGTAAACATTAGAGAAAATGTAACTCTCTTGTACATTCTTATCTTCAGAGTTTTTTTTTTTAATTTTATTTTTCTTGTATTACATCCATCCCCTTTTTCCTACCCTCTGTCCCCCTCCCCACCCACCCAAAGTCAATCCCACCTGTTCTCCATGTCCATAGTTACTTTATACTAGGTTCTTCTATAAACTGATCCCCTTTCTTGCCTCTGCCTCCCACCTCCCCACTGCCCCCTCCCCTCTCCCCTCAACGCCTTTCCCCCTGACCACTGAAGGCCTATTCTTTGAGTATAATCACTATTACTCATCAGATCTTCACACAAAACTCATTGATTTGATCTTTTCTAAAGGATATTAATAAGAAACTGAATGCTGAACCAACTTTAATGACAAGCAAAAATAATTTCTACACTAAGAGCTGGTTTTCATCACTGTCCATAGAATCATCAGGGAGCATAACAGGAAAACTGAACTTTAAAGAAAGTACTATCTCAGACTCCCACTACACTAGTTAAGGCAGTATTTCATATAATACACTGAATCATAATAAAACTTTGACAGGCATTTCAGGGTTCCAATTAAAGGAATCTTTAGAAAAAAGATTAATGCTCTTGTATATTCTTAACTTAGGCTCCTCCATTCTGACCCCCATAGGGTTCTTCAGAGATCCTGTGTGGTACAAAAAGGTCCTTTGAAGCCTTTCCCATGATTTCCACTTCCCCCTCAGAGTGAACTCGTGTGCACTACTGCGATATTGTGATTTTCAGGAGGAGTTTAATGTCCAGGAGTCACACCTTGGTGCTGTGAGCAGGTTTTGTGGAAATCCCCCGTAGGGGGAAAAGTCCGTTGGTGGTACCATTTTTGAAACTTTGTGAATTCTCCAGATGTGGTGAATTCTCCCATCTACCTCTAGGAGCATTTCCAATCACTACCAGGGAAATGTGACAGAACCTGAGCCTAAAAACCACAGTTCTCACCAGGGGAACCCCTGAAGGATGTGTGAGTCTTTAGTGCGTGTGCAACTGGAGAGTTCCTTCCAGGGTTTGCATCTCTCTGGCTGGGCCTGGTAGGAAAACACAGAGTTGTTCCCCTTGACGGTGCACAAACTAGTGGCGAGGAACGCTACCTTCATTTCTTTGAGAAAACTGGCATCATCTGTCCATTCTCCACAAAGTGTTCACGTCTTCACTGAGGACATGTAGAGATCCCACTCAGAAACCTCAGCACTGAAGCTAAATCTCTGCTCCTTTTACCCTTTCGATCACTGCACTTCCCACCATTCACAAGCCAAAGGTACAATATGGGAACTCCACTGTCACAGTTCGCACGAGGGAAATTGCTACTGAATAGGGAATTCATTGGAATTCATGGCATTTTGCAGATCCCTCCAGTTGTGCAGCATGACTGTTAGGCCTTGCGGGGAAGCCCTGCGCTTTCATGGTTGAGGGGGCACAAAGTGGGGGAACTGAGCGATCAACTCAGTTCCTGGGGGAAAACGGCCTCCAGCCGGGCATTCGCCAGGAGATCTTTCACATGGCCACGGGGAATTCCCAGGCGCTGCCCGGAA
>PVIW01018193.1:0-12202 GCA_004026585.1 Noctilio leporinus | reverse complement strand
TTAGAAAGAGGGGAAGGGAGAGAGGCGGAGAGGGAGAGAGACATCAATGTATGGTTGCGTTTTTCACCTGCCTCCAGCCACAGACCTGACCGGAGACCTGGTTTGCAACCTGGTTATGTGCCCTGGCTGGGGAATCGAACCTGCGACCTTTGGGTTCACAGGCCGGCTCCCCATCCACCGTGCTACCAGCCAGGGCCTTGTATTTTAAAAAACATGATAAAAAGTCAGTTTTTAAAAGTCCTGAATGATAGTTATAGCTGTAATTTGTTTATAATAAATTAAGTAATTTCTGAGAAAATAAATTTCACTGGAATTTTCAACAAGTGTTGATAGAAATGATTATGTACATTGGGGGATATCTCTAGATGTATTTTTATGCAGGACACACATACATACACATACACATCCATCCAGATGTCTTTAGTGTAGAATCTTCTTAACAGCCCAGTCACAATTGTTTCTGCTGATCTACTTCCAAAAATCAGGCACACACATAATCCCTGATATCAGCAAGCTTTTCGTTATTAAGTGTTTCATTCATCAAGCTACGTGAAACCAATTTTCTGGTGTTAAAATGCAAAAAATGTATAAATTCAAAAAGCATCTTGAGCTTTTTGAAAAGCTCCAGCATTTCAGTTACAGTGTAATTATAATTGCCCAATCACTCTTGAAAGAGCTCTTTACAAGTTGTGAAAATAAATGACATCTGTTGCAATATCACACAAAATGAGTTCATGGAAACAAGAGAATTAGGTCAGTTAGATTCTCCGTAACTCTCAAATGAAAAATTGGGGATTTGCAGTAAGTCCAAGCTTACAATGCTGTGTAAGGTCAACAATCTTACATGAGTTGGTCTAAATAATATTCTGCATTATTTTTTAAAGGAACTTTGGTAGAGCCCAGTAATACTATGAATTACATGAACTTTGAGGGGTAATTGGATGATATATATATATTCATCCCGTTATTCACTCAATCCCCTAGAGATAGTATTAAGAAATTCAGTTAATGTACTTTAAACCGCTGACTGGTAAACATCACAAAAATCTCTGTTTTTATTAGCAGCATTTTCTTTTTCAGTTTTCCCCAACCCGCCCCCTACCTGTGAGCAGCTTTAGAGTATAAAAATTTATTATAATCCTAATTATGAAAATTCTAAACCTCCTTCTTGGACTATACAGTGAAAATGTACTCTTATCAAGAGCCGGCTAAACACAGATGTTCCTACTCTTACTGTAAAGGTAGTAGCCCTTTGCTTCACATTTGCATTTCACCCAGCGCCAAGTCTACATGACCAGGCAACTGATCTGCCTGCTGGAACCTGCTCACCACCTAGAAAGCCGCTGCTCAAAGTTCAGAAAATAATACTGCCAATGGCTATCAAAATGAAAGCCAAGAAAGGCTAGATCTGGGAACTCTAGGAAAGGAGACACTCACAATTTTGCATAAAAGTCACAGAACTCCTTGTAGACTTTGATGTCACTGTGCCTGTGCTGCAGTTTGGACACAGCCCTCTCATCTTCGTTGCCATCAGCCTGGTAGACACTGCTCAGCGCTGTCTGGGACATTTCTTCATTCTTTGGGATAACGGAGGGGTGGTGCGTCCTACTCATTGATGCTTTTGAGCTTGGAGCCCAGGGCAGAGAGCAGTGGGACGGGAGACCAGAGAAACAATGTCCAGGCCTCCCCTGCTTCCCTGCCAGGGTCACTCCCACTGTCCTCACACACGTCAGCCCCAGGCTTGCCAGAGTGGCTACTGACCTTCACATTAAGAGCTCCAGCAACAAAGCAGTTAGCATGACAGACCCGATTTACTAAGGCATTTTCAAAGCTCTAGAAAACATTCCAAAAAGGTGTGACCCAGCCTTTGCAGAGCAGCCTTTCTGGTGGACTGTGCTGGATTATTATTAAATCACCACTACAGGAATAGAGGCTGCTTGCTGGGTACATCTCCAAAAGAAAGCAGCAGTCATGTACTCTGGGTGTCTGCTGCTGGCTTCTCAACTATGGTGAGCATAAGAATCTCCTAGAGAGTATGTAACACACCCCGAGAAATTCTGTTTCTAGTAAGCTCATGGTGAGGCTGGCACTGAGGGCGCACCCTGAGGAGCATCATGATGTTCAAAGCACACTTGCCAGATGTGCATTATAGCTGCCTTCCAACAGGAATCTGTGAGTTAGTGCAAGGAAGAGCTATGATTGACTTATTCTCAATACTAAGAGTCTAATAATGTATTCAATGAACAGTGCAAGAGGTAACAGAAAAAAGCTGGAATTTAGTTAGAACTTGTATTTGATCCCCAGGTTATCCTGTAGCTTGTGAGCCAATCCTGGTCTTTATCATGACTTAGGATACCATGAGCATATCTTATTACACCACTTCACAGGTGTTGCAATAGTGTCAGTAAAAAAGATGATAATGATGTAATACTGTCAGGTCCCATTTATTTGTTTTCCTTACAATATTCTTTACATTCCTTAATTTGTATTAGGTCCAGTGAAAGCAAATCATGTCCATTCTCCTGCCAAAAACATCATCAGATCCAAAATATTCTGCCCACACTCACATAATATCCAGGGGTGCTAGGGCAAATTCTCTCTCTACCATCTTTTAGTCTCACTTCACATGCCAAAAATGTAATGCCTGGAAGGGTAGGAAGTTTGTCATGTTCATGAATGTACCCACACCATGTGCAGGGCCCATCCCTAACAGGTATGCAATAATTACTTGTTGATGAATGAACTGGAGTTAATAATCCATCTATAACATCAACAAACCATGGAAACAATGAAAGAGCAAAACTGGCTAATAGTCTGCTAAGCACTTTGAGTCAGCAAGAGGTCTAAAAATGTAACTGAAAAAATAATAACAAAGTAAACATGTAGCTATTGTATTTGCTTTGCTATGATGGGAGTCTTATTTCTACTAGACAAAACAGCTGAACAGTGAAAATGTTAACATAAGACACAACCAAGTCTCTTATCTGCCAAGTAACTAAAAATATTCTGCAAGAACTGCAACCACATTTTTAATTTTTAATTTTGGAGTAATTATAGAGTCACAGAGAATTGCAAAGATTGTACAGAGAGGTCTTGTGTATATTTCATTAAGCTTTCCCCAGTGGTTACATCATATGTAACTACAGTACAACATCAAAAGCAAGAATTTGACATTGGTGCAATGCATGTGTATAGAGTAGATACAGGAAACACCATCCCAACCATGATATAAGACTAGTCCATCACTACAAAGATCTCTGTCATGTTATCTCTGAGAATCTTCTCCCCACCGACATCCCTAACCCCTGGTGACCATGAATCAGATTTCCATCTATGTAATTGTAACTTACAAAATGTTACTGCTGTGAATATTTGACTCTCTTCAAAACTCACATATTAAAAGCCTGGTCCCCAATGTGATGGTATTTAAAGGTGGGGCTTTGGGGGATTATTATTATTATTAAATGATTTTATTTATTATTTTCAGAGAGAGGCAGAGAGGGAGAGAGACACATCAATGTACGGTTGCCATTCACCTGCCTCCAGCTAGGGACCTGGCTGGAGATCTGGCTTGCAACCTGGTTATGTGCCCTGGCTGGGAATCGAACCAGTGACCTTTGAGTTCACAGGCCAGCTCCTTATTCACTGTGCCACCCGCCAGGGCTTTGGGGAGTTATTAAAATTAGATTAGGTCATGAGAGGGCACAACAATCCCTCACCTTGAGATCAACACCCTTATAAGAAGAAAAGCCACAGATCACCCTCAATGGGCCATGTGATCCAGTATAACCATGGATCATGTGATCCAGTGTACAGCTAGAGTAGCTGTCTATAGCCCAGGAAGTGGACCCTCATCTAAGCTGTACTTGTTGGAGTCTTGATCTTAGAATCTCCAGTCTCCAAAACCTTGACAAATAAATATTTGTTATTTAGGCCATGTAGTCTACTGTATTTTCATTATAGTAGCCAAAACTGAGAAAATTACAGAAACGAAAATCATACAATAATGTGATCTTGGAAGGTTGGCTTTTTCCACTAGCATAATGCCCTTAAGATACATCCAGGTTGTTTTATTTATATATCAGTAGCTTGCTCCTTTTTATTATGGAGTAGTATTTCATGGTATGAATATACCAAAGTTTAACCATTTACCCACTGAAGGACACTTACACTTAAGTATTGGGTTGGCCAAAAAGTCCATTTAGTTTTTTTGCATAAAATAAGATATTTTTCATTTTTACTAGTAACTTTGTTGATCTGGATATTCTGAGTACATCAACTATCTCCCCCTTTTGCCTTCTAGTGAGTAGAGGCCAAGGGTGCTGCTATACATTCATTCTCCAATGAATAACAGCTCCTGAGAAAAACATTATTTGGCCAAAATGTCAATCTAACCAAGAAACTTTGCAAACCCCTTCTGGCACGTCTGATTAGTCACATTATCTTCTCCACACATGGCACAAATCTTTTTTGTGTTTCAGGTACGTTTTTTTTTTTTTTTACCTTAATTGAAATTAAGATAGTAGGTGGAAAATGTTTCTTTTTTCCATCTTCAATATTAAAATGGCTGCACAAAAATGCACCAATTTTGATGTGTTTAAAAAATGCATGCTGTTACAATAAAACCTAACAAAATTGTTTAGAACGAAGTTAAAGACAACTAAGCACTGCCAGAGCCATCATATGGAAAAAACTAAATAAGCTTTTTTGGCCAATCCAACAGCCTTTAGTTTGGGGGTATTGTGAATAGAACAGTGTATAAGATTCTGTGTGAATATATAAGCCTTCATTTTTCTGGGATAAATACCCAAGAGTGAAATTACTGATTTATATAAGTCTATGTTTAGTTTTAGGTTTTTTTTTTTTTTGTTTGTTTGTTTTTTAAGAAACTGCCAAATTATTTTCTGGCATAGTTGTACCATTTTACACTGCCACCAGCTATGTATGAGATTCAAATTCTCTACATCCTTGTCAGCATTTGATATTACCATTGCTCAAGTATCCAGGCATTGTGTTTGTTACCTTTAAAACCACTTTCGGCACTTAATATCTAAGAAATGCACACGATACTTTTAGAATGTGATTGTAACCATACAATAATAGTTACCTGAACTCCCTTGATTGAAAAATTCTACTTCCACTACAAGTGGCATCAAAATAGCTCTTGAAGTAGAGTAAGAGGCTGTTTTGTAAAAATACCAAAACGACATTTTTGTCTAAACAGAGGGACTGCTAGGTGGTTTTTGATGAAGAACTAGTTTCCTGAGGCCTGTGATTCCTTAACGATTACTCCAGAGGTTCTATAATTTGATAAACTCTGCTATCACCATGACTAAGTTGGGTCTTTGGGAGATCCCACAGGACAGCTCTGAACCCCAAATAGCCCTTATATCCATCTAGAGTAGAGAAATTTAAATTTCATAAACTCAACATTTTCTTATCATTTACTGTGTGCTAAACTCTATCCCTTACTGAAGTGATCATTTTCTCATTATTTACTGTGCAGTGTCTTAGCCTATTTGGACTATTATAACAAAATACCACAGACAAGGTGACTTATAAACTACAGATATTTATTCTTCATAGTTCCACCAGCTGAAAGTCTACGATCAAAGCTCCAGCATGGATGGGTTCTGGTTCACAAGGTGGTTCCTTCTCAGTCTATCTTCACATGGTAGAAGGTGCTAGAGATCTTTTTAACACCATTTTTAGAAAGGCATTTATGTTATTCATGAGGGCTCCCAAGCACCTCCCAAAAGCCTAAACTCCAAATACTCACCTTTGAGGATTGGAATTTCAACATTTGAATGTTGGGGGAGGAGGGACACAAACATTCAGACCACGGGCAAGGAGAACCTGGGACCCTTGCTAAGTGCATCTAACAGCTTGTTAGACACCAAAACATAGACAGCATATCTAATGTTAACTAAGCTGACCACTCGGTCTCATAAAGAATGCTGCAGGGCTTCAGACTCCATCAATTCAACTAATGCCATGATTTCAGCCGAAAGAAATTCCAACCCTGACATAAAACATAGCCAAAGACAAATAACCTACTTAGAGCTTCATACAAAAATAAACTGCAGCAATTCCAGGAGTTCAAATATTTAAAGCCTGGATATAATCATGAGCATTGTTGTCAAAATTAAAATACAGTTTTAAAATAACTGAATTTTTAAAATAAAACTCTCTCAAATAGAACTACTGAATTATGTGCATCACTACCAAATACTTCACATAGGTGGTTTTTAAAAGCCAAGCTGCATACTTAGACCAACTGCCACCAAAACATTAGACTCTAATATAGGAACAAGGCCCTGAACGAATGTTCAGTTGGTTAGAATATCATCATGATATGACAAGGTTGTGGTTTCAATTCTTGATCAGGCATGCATAAGAATCAACTAATGAATGTACTACTAAGTGAAATAACAAAGCGATGTTTGTTTCTCTCTCTTCCTTCCTCTATCTAAATCAACAAATCCAAGTAACATAGAAAGAAGGCTACTCCATGTTGCATGCCGTCCCAGAGGGGTCTGTGCACATGGATGGCTCTACCAAACACCTGGCAACGACTAGCACATAGTGAAGCTTCCCCAAGGTCAACAAAGGACTCCAGTCAATGCTGGGGCACACAAATTCCTGAGATAGCCTGGTTAAATTACATGTGGTAAAATATTTTCACTGTGAACTAAAACCTATTCAAATGGAAAATTTAACCTGATTTTCTATGATTAGTAAAAACAATCATAACATGCAAGTAAAGATAAAAGATATGGAGCTGGAAAGTTCTTTTTCATTTCCCAGTTTCCTGGACAAATACACTGTGTTGCCTTTAAGAGACAGTGAGGAAATAGACAAAAGCTGGCCAGAAAAGAACATGGAGTTGAAATTAATATGACATTTTGCCCTCTCCAAATTGTTTCCTAATAAATGACTGCTCAAGCAAAAAGAAATTATTACAATAAGGGAAAGAGAGTGAGAGCAAAATAAGGTGAACATCTCACATTTAAAACGAAGAAAACTGCCCTGGCTGGGTGGCTCAGTTTGTTGGAGTGTTGTCCCATACACCTAAAGGTTGTGGGTTCAGTTCCCAATCAGGGCACATACCTAACTTGCATTTTGACCCATGGTCAGTGTGGAACCCCAGCAAAATGCTATTATTGAAACTAGGAAAGGAGGAAGCTTATTTAGAGACCTAGTTAAAGAGAAGCGCAGTCGCTCTGCAGGGGACCTCTTGCAGGGACAAAGGGATTCCGGGACCCCTAGAGTCCATAGGCCCAGAGCACGAAACCGCCAGCGGAAAAGACTGTTGACCCAAGATAAACTTGTAACACTGATTAGGGCAACCAGACAGCCCAGAGATAGGCCAATTAAGGCCTCAAGACCACCTCAGACCCCCCACCCTGATAGTCAATCACTAATTACCACCTTGTCTTCTGTGCCCGGGTTCGCTTGCTCTGCTATAAAAAGCCCTAGCTGTAAGCGACAGCGCGCGCCTCATGAGATCGAGGTCGCCCCTGCGCAGGTCTGTTGTTTGGCCAATAAATAACATCTTTGAATCCCCGAAAGTCTCCAGCGTTTGGTGTCTCGCTTTTGTCTGGATATAACAGTCAGGGTGTGTGCAGGAGGCAGCAGATCGATGTTTCTTTCTCACACAGACATTTCTTTCTTTTCCTCTCTGAAATCAGTAAATATATCCTTGGGTAAGGATTTTTAAAAATGAAGAAAACTGCACATTTACCTGCTTCACTGGTATAGCTTTTTGGGATCACAATCAAAGCAGGGAAAAGCCTCTTAGCCTCGTTAGAGTATGTTAGAAATAACTGAAGAGACTAACAGAAATAAAGGCAAAGCAATGATCTTCCTATAATACCATCAACTGCTCTTTGGTCTTTTCCAGGGCCTCCAACTCATCCCAAATACTCAGACCAATTCAGCTGTGACCAAAGAAGGCAATTAGCATCTCATTGTAAAACCCTTTCACAGGCAACTCGCTTAAAGGTGAACTATCTTTGGTGTTGGAGACAGAATACTTATAGCATTTCAAACTTAGTGATATTTTAAGATGAGTGTTCATATCCCTCATAAAAAAATGAGCGAAGTACAATTCAACCTCAGGTTGAAATATTTCAGTAAGTAAATTCAATTAATTTAAGATAAAATACAATTATTGTTGGTTTTTAGTCCTAAAGCCAACAATAAAAATACAGTATTTCTGCCCATGCTGGTGTGGCTCAGTTGGAGTGTGGCATGTTATCCCATGAACCAAAGGGCTGGATCCCCACTCAGGGCACTTGCTTGGGCTGTAGGTCTCTTACACCAATATTTTTCTCCCTCTCTTATCCTCTCTCTAAAATCAATAAGATAAATGTGGTGAGGATAAGAAAAAAACAGTGTTTCTATTCTTACAAATGATTTGAACAATGGGGCAGCCCTATTAAGCCCTATGTATGTGAAATGTGAACATTCGCAACAAGGTAGCTGGGCTGCATTGTTTTGTTTGCTTTTTAATTTTCTCACCTTTTTCAACCCAAAAGTAACTTATTACAGAAAATTTATAAAAGGCAGTGAAGAATTACTTATATGTTTGTCATCTAGAGATTAGCACCTGAACATCTGATCTCTTTTCTTTCTAAAATACATACATGACGTTAAATAAAAACAAGATTGTAGCAAGATGACTGTTCAGAATTACCTTTCATATGATGATGATCAAACATTCCTAGTACTGGTGATATGTCCAAAAGAACATTTGGACAAGGGTTGGGGGGCCAATTCCTTCCTTGGAAACTCAAACAAGCCCCATGTAGCTCACTTGCTTCAGCATGACTTTCTTTCTCCTTTCAGTAAAGTCAGTTAACTATTATCATAAGCTCCCCTCACAGTCCCCAAATAAACAGTACTTGGTCAACTGAAAAAGCATTCTTAAAATTATCTTTCATAGGTTGTGCAATTTTTCTTATAAAATTTTAAACACCTTTACTGGAAAACATCCACTATGCAAATAATCTCTCTCTGGCATTTGTATTGTGACACACTAACACTATCCCCACTCCTAAAAACCTTTTCAAAAAGATATATTATGTCCTGATCAAATAGACCAATTTAAGAAAGACTTGTATTTCAAATACACAACAATATTTTAATTAATTAAGTGCACTACTAACTGAAGAGAATGGCCAGTTTACCAGGAAATCCTTCTGATGTATCCCTGGGCTTCTTATATAGCTGTAGTGGCCATTTGCCCCAAACTTTCTGGCTCAAAACTAACATTCTTACTTTAGTCTGATTCACCTAGGGGTATGTCCCTGAACATTGACCTTCAGCTAAGTTTTTATTTTGTGACTAAGCTTAACATGAAGTCTACTTTCCTCAATGATAATGTAAATGAAAAGGAGAATTTGCATATGGGAGGACAGAAGAAAAAAACAAAAAACATTTTACTCAAGTGAAAAAAATCCTTTCAAATTTAAATCTACATATATTTCATTCCCAGTTGTTTCTTTTTAATATAGAACTTGTTTTCATGTACAGATAATCCCCATATAACATGGTTTCACTCCAACATAGTTCAAGAATTGGGGAAAACCCTTGTACAACATGGCATCCTAGAACACAGTCTCACTCTAACATGGTTTGAGAATTAGAGAAATCCCTGAACAACATGGAGCGTAATAAGAGCTTTTAAGAGCAAAAAGTATCTCATTTGAAATTAGGGGCATCCCCGAACAATATGGAACATAGTAAGAGTTTTTAAGAGCAAAAGCTCTCATTTGAAAATTTTCATTCGAGTGCAAATGTCATATCAAATTTGCCTGCAGAATTTTAAAATGTATTAGAACTTTAAATCCATTTTGTTCATGCAGTATTAAATAGTAAGAGACATTTTGCAAAAAATACAAGAAAGAAGTCAATATAGTTTCAGAGAATGAAGCTATCTTATCAAAAAGAAAATAGCCTTGGTTGGATTCAGCAGTATATTACAAAGATAATACAACATGATCAAGTGGGCTTCATCCCAGGGATGCAAGGATGGTACAACATTCGTAAATCAATAAATGGAATACACCACATCAACAAATTGAAAGATAAAAACCATATGGTCATATCAATAGATGCTGAAAAAGCATTTGATGAAATACAGCAACCATTTATGATAAAAACCCTCAGCAAAATGGGAATAGAGGGAGCATACCTCAACATCATAAAGGCCACCTATGAGAAACTTGAAGCCAACATCATAGTTAATGGCTGAAAGCTTTCCCCCTAAGATCAGGAACTAGACAAGGCTGTCCATTTTCTCCACTTCTATTCAACATTGTCTTGGAAGTCCTAGCTATAGCCATCAGAGAAGAAAAAGGAATCAAAGGTATCCAAATTGGAAAGGAGGAAGTCAAACTGTCATTATTTGCAGATGATATGATAGTGTACATACAAAACCTGATAGGCTCAACCAAAAACTTACTCAACCTAATAAGCAAATTTAGCAAAATAGCTGGGTATAAAGTCAATATCCAGAAATCAAAAGCATTTTTGTATACCAATAATGAAACAATAGAAATAGAAGCGAAAAAACAAATCCCATTTACCACAGCAACAAGAAAAATAAAGTACCTAGGAATCAACTTAACTAAGGAGGTAAAGGACCTGTACTCAGAAAACTACAGAACAATGAAGAAAGAAATCAAGGAAGACACAAATAAATGGAAGCATATACCATGTTCATGGATGGGAAGAATTCACATCATTAAAATGTCCATGCTACCCAAAGCAATCTACATATTCAATGCAATCCCAATTAAAATACCAATGACAGACTTCACAGAAATAGAAAAAATACTTCAAAAATTTATATGAAGCCCACAAATAGCCTCTGCAATCTTGAGAAAGAAGAACAAGGTAGGAGGAATCACAATACCGGACTTCAAACAATACTACAAGGCTACTGTCATCAAAACAGCATGGTACTGGCATAAGAATAGACATATAGATCAATGGAACAGAATAGAGAGCCCAGAAATTAACCCAGGATTCTATGGGCAACTAATATTTGACAAAGGGGGAAGGAACATCCAATGGAGTAAAAACAGTCTCTTCAACAAGTGGTGTTGGGAGAACTGGACAGCAACATTGAAAAATATAAAAGTATACCACCAACTTACACCATACACCAAAATAAACTCAAGATGGATAAAGGATTTAAACATAAGCAGTGCCACCATAAAGGTCCTGGAGAAAAATATAGGCAGTAAACTTTTGGATATCCTACGCAAAAATATGTTTACTGATACTTCACCAAGGGCATAGGAAATCAAAAAACGAATCAACAAATGGGACTATATCAAATTGAAAAGTTTCTGTTCAGCTCAAGAAAATATCAGCAAAATTCAAAGGGAACCAACTGTATGGGAAAACATAATTGCTAACGATACCTCAGACAAGGGTCTGATCTCCAAAATATATAAAGAACTAATGCGACTCAACACCAGGGACACAGACAGCCCAATTAAAAAATGGGCAAAGGACCTGAACAGACAACTCACTGAGGAAGATACACAAGGGCCCAGAGGCATATGAAAGAATGCTCAACATCACTAGTCATCAGAGAGATGTAAATTAAAACCACAATAAGATACCACCTCACACCTGTCAGAATGGCAATCATCAGCAAATCAACAAACAACAAGTGTTGACGAGGATGCGGGGCAAAGGGAACCCTCATACACTGTTGGTGGGAATGTAGGCTGGTGCAGCCACTGTGGAAAACTCTATGGGGTTTCCTTAAAAAACTAAAAATGGAACTGCCTTTTGATCCAGCAATTCCACTACTTGGACTATACCCAAACAATCCTGAAACACCAATTCATAAGAACCTATGTACACCTATGTTCATAGCGGCACTATTTACAATAGCCAAGTGCTGGAAACAGCCTAAGTGGATGATTGGATCAAAAAACTTTGGTACATTTACACAATGGAATTCTATATAGCAGAAAGAAAGAAGGAACTTGTACCCTTTGCAACAACATGGATGGAACTGGAGAGTATTATGCTTAGTGAAATAAGCCAGCCCGTAAAGGACAAATATCATATGATCTCACCCATTACGGGACAATAATGAGCAAAACTAACAACAAGCAAAACAGAACCAAGTATATGAATATAAGGAATAGGCATTCAGTGGTCAGGGGGAAAGGGG
>PVIW01018192.1:0-12202 GCA_004026585.1 Noctilio leporinus | reverse complement strand
CACCTGTTGTCCATGTCCATGGTTCCTTTACACTAGGTTCTTGTCTAAACTGCTCCCCTCCCTTGCCTCTGCCTCCCCCCTCTCCCCAACCACCTTCCCCCTGACCACTGAAGGCCTATTCACTGTATTCATGTATTTGGTTCTGTTTTGCTTGTTGTTAGTTTTGTTCATTATTGTCCTATAATGGGTGAGATCATATGGTATTTGTCCTTCACTGACTGGCTTATTTCACTAAGCATAATACCCTCCAGTTCCATCCATGTTGTTGCAAAGGGTACAAGTTCCTTCTTTCTTTCTGCTATATAGTATTCCATTGTGTAAATGTACCAAAGTTTTTGGATCCAATCCTCCACTGATGGGCACTTAGGCTGTTTCCAGCACTTGGCTATTGTAAATAGTGCTGCTATGAACAAAGGTGTACATAGGTTCTTATGAATTGGTGTTTTGGGATTCTTTGGGTATAGTCCAAGTAGTGGAATTGCTGGATCAAAAGGCAGTTCCATTTTCAGTTTTTTAAGGAAACCCCATACTGTTTTTCACAGTGGCTGCACCAGCCTACATTCCCACCAACAGTGCACAAGGGTTCCCTTTGCCCCACATCCTGGACAACACTTGTTGTTTGTTGATATGTTGATGATTGCCATTCTGACAGGTGTGAGGTGGCATCTCGTTGTAGTATTAATTTGCATCTTTCTGATAGCTAGTGATGTTGAGCATTCTTTTATATGCCTCTGAGCCCTTTGTACATCCTCCTCAGTAAATTGTCTCTTCAGGTTTTTTTTTTTTTTTTTTTTTTAAAGATTTTATTTCATTATCTTTTAGAAAGAGGGGAAGGGAGAGAAGCAGAGAGGGAGAGAGACATCAGTGTATGGTTGCGTTTCACCTGTCTCCAGCCACAGACCTGACTGGAGACCTGGTTTGCAACCTGGTTATGTGCCCTGGCTGGGGAATCGAACCTGCGACCTTTAGGTTCGCAGGCCGGCGCCTTATCCACTGTGCTACCAGCCAGGGCGCTCTTCAGGTCTTTTGCCCATTTTTTAAATTTAATTTTATTGTTGTTGTATTATATTCATCCACTTTTTGCTCCCCTCTGTCCTCCTCCCCACCAACCCATTCCCCCCCAAAGTCAATCCCACCTGTTGTCCATGTCCATGGTTCCTTTATATAGGTTCTTGTTTAAACTGTTCCCCTTCCTTTCCTCTTCCTCCCCAACCCCTTACCTCCCCCCTCCAACCCCTTTCCCACTGACCACTGAAGGCCTATTCACTGTATTCATATATTTGGTTCTGTTTTGCTTGTTGTTAGTTTTGTTCATTATTGTCCCGTAATGGGTGAGATCATATGGTATTTGTCCTTCACTGACTGGCTTATTTCACTAAGCATAATGCTCTCCAGTTCCACCCATGTTGTTGCAAAGGGTACAAGTTCATTCTTGTACCTTTACACAATAGAATTCCATTGTGTAAATGTACCAAAGATTTTTGATCCAATCCTCCACTGATGGGCACTTAGGCTGTTTCCAGCACTTGGCTATTGTAAATAGTGCTGCAATGAACATAGGTGTACATAGGTTCTTATGAATTGGTGTTTCAGGATTCTTTGGGTATAGTCCAAGTAGTGGAATCACAGATCAAAAGGCAGTTCCATTTTCAGTTTTTTAAGGAAACCCCATACTGTTTTCCACAGTGGCTGCACCAGCCTACATTCCCACCAACAGTGTATGAGGGTTCCCTTTGCCCCGCATCCTCGCCAACACTTGTCTGTTGATTTGTTAATGATGGCCATTCTGACAGGTGTGAGGTGGTATCTTATTGTGGTTTTAATTTGCATCTCTCTGATGACTAGTCATGTTGAACATTCTTTCATATGCCTCTGGGCCCTTTGTATATCTTCCTCAGTGAGTTGTCTATTCAGGTCCTTTGCCCATTTTTTAATTGGGCTGTCTGTCTCCCTGGTGTTGAGTCACATTAGTTCTTTATATATTTTGGAGATCAGACTCTTGTTTGAGATGTCATTGGCAATTATGTTTTCCCATACAGTTGGTTCCCTTTGAATTTTGCTGGTGTTTTCTTTAGCTGAACAGAAACTTTTCAATTTGATATAGTCCCATTTGTTGATTTGTTCTTTGATTTCCTTTGCCCTTGGTGAAGTATCCGTAAACATATTTCTGCATATCTAAAATTTTACTGCCTTTCCTGAATTCTTTAAGACTTATTTTGTGTTATAACATGTGTTCTATCTTTCAGAATATTCCACATTCTCTAGAGAAGACTAAATATTCTGCTGCTTTGGGATGAAATGTCCTGTAAATATCAATTAAAACCATTGAATCTAGTGTGTTGTTTAAGGTCAATGTTTCCTTGTTGACTTTTTGTGTGAAAATTTTATCCATTGATGATAGTGGGTGTTAAAATACTCTGCTATGACTGTATTGCTGTTGATCTCTTTCTTCAAGTCCACCAAAAATTACATATATTTTTTTTTAATAAAACAAGGTGTTTTTGTTTTATTTATCCATCTTGTTGGATGGATCCCTTTGGTATTATGTAGTGATCTTTTTGTCTCTTGTATACCCTTTGTTTTGAAGTCTAATTGTCAGATGTATGTATTGCTATACCCACTTTTTTCACATTTACATTTGCCTTACGTATCTTTACTTTTAGTTTGTGTAAATCTTTTGTTATGAGTTGGGTATCTTGAGGACAGCAATAAAAGGGTCATGTTTTTTTTTTTCTTTTTAAATTTTATTGTTGTTGTAGGGTCATGTTTTCTTATAAATTTAGCTACTCTATGCCTTTTGATCGATACATCGAATCCATTTACTTTAAGTAAATAAGATAAGTGCTTATTTATTGCCATTTTTCATTGTACTTATTTACTCCTCTCTCTCTTTTTTTCTTCTTAAAGCAGGGGTTTTTTTTTTTGTTTTGTTTTTATTTTATTGTTGTTGTATTACATTCTTCCCCTTTTTTAAAGCAGGTTTTTGAGCATTTCTTGCAATACTGATTTGGTGGAAATAAACTTCTGTAGTCTTTTTTTTGACCTGGGAAGTTCTTTAGTTCACTTTCAATTTTAAATGATAGCCTTACTGTGTAGAGTAATCTTGGTTGTATGTTTTATATTGTATCACTTTGAATATTTCCTGTCAATCCCTTTTGGCCTAAAATGTGTTTGTTAAGAAGTCAGCTGACATGGGAACTCCCTTATAGGTAACTAACTGTTTCTCTCTTGCTGCCTTTATGACTTTCTCTTTGTCTTTACCCTTTGCCAGTTTTATTATGATGTTTCATGGTATGGATATCTTTAAACTCATCTTGATTGGGACTCTCTTTGCTTTCTGAACTTATATGACTTTTTTCTTCACCATATTAAGGAAGTTTTCTGCCATTAATTCTTCAAACAGATTCTTTCTTCTTCTTGCTCTTTCTTCTTCAGGTACCCCTATGATGCTGATGTTAATATGTTTCAGGTTACTTTAAAGCTGGCTTAAATCAGCAGTCTACAACCTTTTTGGCACCAGGAATCAGTTTTATGAAAGACAATTTTTCAATGGATTGGGGTTGAAGGAATAGTTTCAGGGTGATTCAAGCACATTACATTCAAGCTCACCTCCTGTGTGGTCCAATTTCTAACAGGCCTGGGTCTGTACCAGTCTGCAACACAGAGTTTGGGCCCCTACCTTAAACTATTCTTCCACTTTTTAATTCTTTTGTCTTTTTGCTGCTTTGATTACTGATACTTTTCTACCTTGTCTTCTAATTAACTGATTTAATCCACTGCTTCATTCAAATGACTGTTTATTCCTTCTAGCATATACATCATTTTGGATGTTATTCTTCATTTCTGCATGGCTATTTTTTATGATTTCTATGTTCTTTTTCATGGTGTTGAGCATCCTTATAATCATTACTTTGAACTCTTTTTCTGATAAATTTCATGCCTTTATTTCATTTAGCTATTCTGGAGATTTTGTTCTATCATTTGGGACCTCTTCAATTCCTCATTTTGGCTATATTTTTGTGTTTGTTTCTCTGTACTAAATTCAACTTCTATGACTCCTAAACTTGGTGAGGTGGCCCTTCTGTAGTAGGTGTCCTGTGGGAGCCAGTGGTATAATCTCCTTGATCACTTGATCTGGGTGCTCTAGAAATGACCCTTTGGAAGTTTGTGAGCCCTCCTGTTGTAGTTGGTTCTTGGCTGCTATTGTCCCTTTTGTGGGTTAGCTTAGTTTTTTGTCTGGTTAACTGCGACACTCAAGCCCTACCACATCATGCAAAGTGTTGTAATGGTGCTTACCTAATAAAATAAGACAAAACAAACAAACAAAACCCCATCTAAACAGGGGAGCCAGCAAGACGGTGGAGGAGTAGTGGAGCTACACCAATCTCCTCCCAGGACACATCTGGAATTGCTTTTTTGGAGAAAGAGTCAGCTGGAATTACCAACAAAACACCAGCTGGAAAGAAGTCATATAACCACAGACAGAACAGAAGAGGACATTTCATCAAAATGTGACTGGTAGGAATCACGGAAATGTGAGAGGGCTAGCTGGGCCCCCACTGGAGGCAGCAGCTGAAGGGATGGAGCGGGGGGCTCCACCTGAGAAGGTTGTGTTCTGGTCCCCCACAGGGTGTCCCAGCCTGCAGCAACAAAGCAGAAAGAAGACCTGCTGAGAAGGGTGGAAAGCCATGGAGTTTACTACCCAAGGAGAGCCCTGGAGATAGAGAACTACTAGGGTGACCACAACGAAAATACATTGGCACCCACCTACCCTGGGCTCCAGAGGAGAGAGGGCAGAGAAGTCTGGAGACATGTAGGGAAAGTTTGTGGTAGTGGCTTGGAGGAGACAAGTGGGGAGGTGGCTGTGGAGATTCCAGAGCTGACTCATTGCCAACACCTCTGGCAGATAGTGCTGTGCCAAGCAGCTTCCCTACAAGGGTCCTTATAGCTTCACATACTGGAAGCAACCTGCCACACCCAATGTGCCTGAGCCTGGCTCCTGATCACAATTGTCCGATTTACTTCTAAATAAATCTCTCCCTCCCTGCCATGTCTGAGCATAGATACAATAGTAGGCACCTGGAGAGATATCTCTTGCACAGCAGTGCCTAGGCCTGGCAACTGATTACAAACTCTCTGACTTAGAGAGGGTCTAAGTCAGTTAGCCCCCCAAAGTGCCTGGTGGCTGATCCTACATTCATTGCTTTGCAACTGAGTCTGTCCTCCTCCCTCAGCAGCTCCTGGGCTTGGTGGTTGATTACAAACTCCCTGACTTGCAGCTGGGTTAGACAGTCAGCCCCACACAGTGGCAAGTAAGCCTGGATTCTTTGGTTCACAGCTAAGTAGTTTTGACCTGCCCACTGGCCACTGGCCCTGGTGGCTGATCACAAACTTGTTGGATTACAACTGAATATTTCCATCTAGCCCAGTGGCCCCTTGGCCTGGTAGCTGATCACAGATTAATTGGATTACAATAGAATCTTAGAGTCGAGCCCAGTGCCACCTGAGCCTGGTCACTAATTACAGATTCATTACATTACAATTGTACCTTGCTTTCTAACCCAGTAACTCCTGAGCCTGTTGGCCAGTCACAGATTTATTGGATTACAATTGTATCTTGCTGCCTCTCTCAGTGGTGACTGAGTCTGGCAGCGGATAACAGATTCATTGACTTACATCTGAATCTGTCCCACCAGGCAGCACCTGAGCTGGTGGCTGATCCATTGCATCACAATTGCACCTCTCTGTCTATCCCAGCAGGGCCTGAGTTTGGTAGCTGATTTATTTATTTACAACTGAATCTGTCTGTCACTGCAAGCAGCATCTGAGCCTGGTGGTGGATCACAGATTGCTAGGATTGCAACTAAATCAATCTTTCCACCCTAGACGTTCCTTAGCCTGGCAGCTGATCAGAGTCTGAATGGATTACAACAAAACCTAAAAATGGGGAGAAAAAGAAACAGTCCATCACCAAAAGGAGGAAGAATTCCCAGAAAGGTCACTAAATGAAATAGAGGCAAGGAAACTATCAGATATGGAATTCAAAGTAATGATGATAAAGAAGCTCAATGAGCTCAACCAGCTCAAATAAAACTACAAAAAACTCCAGGGGAACTACGAAGAACTCCAGGGAAGCTACCAGGAACTTACTGAGAACTACACCAGCATTAAAAAGGACTTAGAAACTATCAGTAAGAGCAAGGACTAAATGCAGAATACAATTTCTGAATTGAAGATCACAGTAAAAGGAATCAACAGTAGGCTAGAGGAAGCAGAGGATCAGATCAGTGAGCAAGGGGACAACACAGAAAAATATTCCATGACACTACAACAGAACAAAAAAAGGCTGAACAAGGATGAATAGGTTTTTTAAAAAAAAAAAAATTTTTATTGTTGTTGCATTACATCCATATTTGCTTTCCTTGGTCCACCTCCCCACCCACCCATACCCCCAAAGTCAATCCCACGTGTTGTCCATGTCCATGGCTCCTTTATACTAGGTCTTGTCTAAACTGCTCCCCTTCGCTGCCTCTTCCACCCCCCTCCCCTAACCCCTTTCCCCCTGCCCCCTGAAGGCCTATTCACTGTATTCATACACTTGGATCTGTTTTGCTTGTTATTAGTTTTGCTCATTATTGTCCTGTAATGAGTGAGATCATGTTGTATTTGTCCTTCACTGACTGGCTTATTTCACTAAGCATAATACTCTCCAGTTCCATCCATGTTGTTGCAAAGGGTACAAGTTCCTTCTTTCCTTCTGCTGTGTAGTATTCAATTGTGTAAATGTACCAAAGTTTTTTGATCCAATCATCCACTAATGGGCACATAGGCTCTTTCCAGCACTTGGATTTTGTAAATAGTGATGCTATGAACATAGGTGTACATAGGTTCTTATGAATTGGTGTTTCAGGATTCTTTGGGTATAGTCCAAGTAGTGGAGTCAGATCAAAAGGCAGTTCCATTTTCAGGTTTTTAATGAAACCTCATACAGTTTTCCAAAGTGGCTGCACAAGCCTACATTCCCACCAACAGTGTATGAGGGTTCCCTTTTCCCTGCATCCTCGCCAACACTTGTTTTCTATTGATTTGCTGATGATTGCCATTCTGAAAGGTGTGAGGTGGTATCTTATTGTGGTTTTAACTTGCATCTCTCTGATGACTAGTGATGTTGAGCATTCTTTCATATGCCTCTGGATCCTTTGCATATCTTCTTCAGTGAGTTGTCTGTTCAGGTCCTTTGCCCATTTTTTTTTTTTTTTTATTGTTGTTGTATTACATCCATCTTCTTTTTGCTCCCCTCTGTCTCCCTCGCCACCCACCCATTTCCCCTAAAGTCAATCCAACCTGTTGTCAATGTCCATGGTTCTTGTCTAAGCTGCTCCACTTTCTTCTGCCTCCCCCTCCCCCCATCCCCTTTCGCCATGACCACTGAAGGCCTATTCATTGTATTCATATATTTGGTTCTCTTTTGCTTGTTGTTAGTTTTCCTCATTATTGTCAAGTAATGGGTGAGATCATATTATATTTATCCATCACTGACTGGCATATTTCACTAAGCATAATACTCTCCAGTTCCATCCATATGGTTGCAAAGGGTACGAGTTCCTTCTTTCTTTCTGCTATATAGAATTTCATTGTGTAAATGTACCAAAGTGTTTTGATCCAATCATCCACTAATGGTCACATAGGCTCTTTCCAGCACATGGCTTTTGTAAATAGTGATGCTATGAACATAGGTGTACATAGGTTCTTATGAATTGGTGTTTCAGGATTCTTTGGGTATAGTCCAAGTAGTGGAATTGCTGGATCAAAAGGCAGTTCCATGTTTAGTTTTTAAAGGAAACCCCATACTGTTTTCAACAGTGGCTGCACCAGCCTACATTCCCATCAACAGTGTATGAGGGTTCCCTTTGCCCTGCATCCTCACCAACACTTGTTGTTTGTTGATTTGCTGATGATTGCCATTCTGACAGGTGTGAGATGGTATCTTAATGCAGTTTTAATTTGCATCTCTCTGATGACTAGTGATGTTGAGCATTCTTTCATATGCCTCTGGGCCCTTTGTATATCTTCCTCAGTGAGTTGTCTGTTCAGGTCCTTTGCCCATTTTTGAATTGGGCTGTCTGTCTCCCTGGTGTTGACTCACATTAGTTCTTTATATATTTTGGAGATCAGACCCTTGTCTGAGGTATCATTGGCAATTATGTTTTCCCATATAGTTGGTTCCCTTTGAATTTTGCTGATATTTTCTTTAGCTGAACAGAAACTTTTCAATTTCATATGGTCCCATTTATTGATTCGTTCTTTTATTTCCTTTGCCCTTGGTGAAGTATCAATAAACATATTTCTGTGTAGGATATCTGAAAGTTTACTGCCTATATTTTTCTCCAGGACCTTTATGGTGCCACTGCTTATGATTAAATCCTTTATCCATCTTGAGTTTAGTTTGGTGTATGGTGTATTTTGGTGGTCTGGTTTTATCTTTTTGCATGTTGCTGTCCAGTTCTCCCAACATCATTTTTGAAGAGAATGTTTTTACTCCATTTGATGTTCCTTCCCCCTATGTCAAATATTAGTTGACCATAGAGTCCTGGGTTAATTTCTGGGCTCTCTATTCTGTTCCATTGATCTGTATATCTATTCTTATGCCAGTACCAGGCTGTTTTGATGACAGTAGCCTTGTAGTATTGTTTGAAATCCGGTATTGTGATTCCTCCTACCTTGTTCTTCTTTCTCAAGATTGTGGTGGCTATTCGCAGGCGTTTTTGGCCCCATATAAATTTTTGAAGTATTTTTTCTATGTCTGTGAAGTCTGTCATCGGTATTTTTTTTTCTTTTTAAAGATTTTATTTATTATTTTATTTTATTTTTCTAAATATTTTATTTATTATTTCCAGAGAGAGGGGAAGGGAAAGAGGCAGAGAGGGAGAGAAGAACCAATGTATGGTTGCCTTTCACCTGCCTCCAGCCACAGACCTGGCTGGAAACCTGGCTTGCAACCTGGTTATGTGCCCTGGCTGGGGAATCGAACCAGCGACTGTTGGGTTCACAGGCTGGCACCTTACCCACTGTGTTACCAGCCAGGGCTCGTCATTGGTATTTTAATTTGGATTGCATTGAATATGTAGATTGCTTTGGGTAATATGGACATTTTAATGATGTTGATTCTTCCCATCCATGAACATGGTATATGTTTCCATTTATTTCTATCTTCCATGATTTCTTTCTTCATTGTTCTGTAGTTTTTTGAGTACAGGTCTTTTACCTCCTTAATTAAGTTGATTCCTAGGTGCTTTAATTTTCTTGTTGCTATGGTAAATGGGATATTTTTTTTTTTGCTTCTATTTTTGTTGTTTCATTATTGGTATACAAAAATGCTTTTGATTTCGGATATTGACTTTATACCCAGCTATTTTGCTAAATTTACTAATAGGTTGAGTAAGTTTATGGTGGAACCCATCGGGTTTTGTATGTACACTATCATATCATCTGCAGATAATGACAGTTTGACTTCCTCCTTTCCAATTTGGATACTTTTGATTCCTTTTTCTTCTCTGATGGCTATAGCTAGAACTTCCAAGACAATGTTGAATAGACGTGGAGAAAGTGAACAGCCTTGTCTAGTTCCTGATCTTAGGGAAAAAGCTTTCAGTTATTGTCCATTAAGTATGTTGGCTTCAGGTTTCTCATAGATGGCCTTTATGATGTTGAGGTATGCTCCCTCTATTCCTATTTTGCTGAGGGTCTTTATCATAAATGGATGCTGTACTTTATCAAATGCTTTTTCAGCATCTATTGATAGGATCGTATGGTTTTTATCTTTCAATTTGTTGATGTGGTGTATTACATTTATTGATTTATGAATGTTGTACTATCCTTGCATACCTGGGATGAAGCCCACTTGATCATGGTATATGATCTTTGTAATATACTGCTGAATCCGATTGGCCTATATTTTGTTGAGAATTTTAGCATCTATGTTCATCAGAGATATTGGCCTGTAGCTTTCTTTCTTAGTTGGATCTTGCCCTGGTTTTGGGATTAGAATAATATTGGCCTCATAAGAAAGAGTTCCCTCTTCCTGAATTTTTTGGTATAGTTTGAGGAGGATAGGAATTAGTTCTTCTTTAAATGCTTGGTAAAATTCACCTGTGTAGCCATCTGGACCAGGGCTTTTGTGCTTTGGGAGGTTTTGGATTACTTCTTTAATTTCATTAGTTGTTGTTGGCCTATTCAGGCTTTCTGCTTCTTTTGGGTTAAGGTTTGGTAGATTACACATTTCCAGAAATGTGCCCATTTCATCCAGATTGCAATATAGTTGTTTGTAGTAATTTCTTACAATCTTTTGTATTTCTGAGGTATCAGTTGTGATTTCCCCTCTTTCAGTTCTGATTCTGTTTATTTGGGTCCTCTCTCTCTTTCTCTTGATGAGCCTGGATAAGGGCTTGTTAATTTTGTTTATTTTTTCAAAAAACCAGCTCCTGGACCTGTTGTTTCTTGGAATTGTGCTTTGAATCTCTGAGTTATTTAGTTCTGCTCTGATCTTGATGATTTCCTTCCTTCTACTTGCTCTGGGCTTTGTTTGTTGTTGCTCCTCTAGTTCTTGCAGCTTTATGGTTAGGTTGTTTTTATAAACTTCTTTTTTTTTTTTTTAAAAGATAAATTAAGTTTTATTTTTTATAATATAACCATACAAATTGGTAATCTTAAGATTTTAAGAAGTTCTGACTTATCTAACTGCACAGATTATACAAGTTTCCCTGAATCATTTTCAGATACTAAATTCATATAAAATAGCTTCTATAACACATTGATATATTATAATAAAAATTATACACAACACATTAAAGCATTACAAGGTATATTTTTCCAATTTTAAGTCTTTCTGTGATCACAATGATTTTCTCTGGCATATTCACCACTCCAAGAAACATACTTTTGCTTTTGCCTGGGTTAATTCAAAGTGGACAGATTCTATTTTAGTCATTAAAGAATGATTCTGTGACACCAAACTTGCATTCTGTTGTCTAAGTTTATTAAGTTTCTCTCTAAGACTTTTGATTTCCTGATCCACGGGCGTAGACGATGAAAAAGATATCTTATCTCTTGGCTGTTTTTTGAAAATCAGTATTGCTACTGGGCATTTTACAAACTTTCTTATAATGTGAGTAATTCAAAAGTCCAAGATGGTTAGGCTGCGAAAGATCTTCCACAATCAGCCTTTCAGACCTTGAGGGATTAGAGGCATAATCGGAATTTTCACTTGGACTAACACTGGATAACTCTTCCCCTAAATTCTGCAAACTCCATTCTGTTATGTTTAGTTCATGTCTTAAGGAAGCAACATTTGCAAGCAAACTTTCTTCTTCATTGTCTTTCTTATAGTACTTTGATGAATTAGATTCCATTTCTTATTGAAAGAAACTATGGCAAGAAATTAAACGATACTATGTGATCTTAGAGAAAATGTTTCTATCCTCTTTCCCCTTTTGTTTTCCACAAATTTGCTTTCACTTAAGTGAGATCACTCTTCTAGACATAAGTCAATGGATCAGGTCCCCATTCTGCTTTATCTTTTCAACACCTCCAGATTCCCGTCGACAGCGCTCGCCGCGCTCTCCTCTGCGTTCGTTCGGAAGCCCCGGATCCTCTCGTGGGCTCCGGGCGTGGAAACGAAACAGCAGACACAACACTCGGGGAACCAGAGAACTTCGGCTGCGAAGAATTCGATGTTTTTATAAACTTCTTGTAACATTTTTGGGAAGGCCTGTATTGCTATAAATTTCCCCCTGAGAACTGCCTTTGCTGTATCCCATAGGTTTTGGGCTGTTGTGTGTTCATTGTCATTTGTTTCCAGGAACTTTTTGATTTCATCTTTGATCTCATTGCTTAAAAGCATGTTATTCAGTCTCCATGAGTTAGAGAATTTTTGCGGGTTTTCCCTTGAATTTGGTTTCTAGTTTCAAGCCATTGTTATCTGAGAAGATACTTTGTATGATTTCAATTTTCCTGTATTTGTGGAGGCTTGTCTTGTGACATACCATGTGGTCTATCTTGGAGAATGATCCATGTGCATTTGAGAAGAATGTGTATTTTGCTTCTTTGAGGTAAAAGACTCTGTATACATCAGTTAGGTCCATTTCCTCTAGAGTGTTGTTCAATGCCACAACATCTCTGGGGATTTTTTGTTTGGAAGATCTGT
>PVIW01018191.1:0-12208 GCA_004026585.1 Noctilio leporinus | reverse complement strand
AAACTAACAACAAGCAAAACAGAACCAAGTATATGAATACAAGGAATAGGCCTTCAGTGGTCAGGGGGAACGGGGTTGGGGGGAGGGGGGAGGCAGAGGCAAAGAAGGGGAGCAGCTTAGACAAGAACCTAGTATAAAGGAACCATGGACATGGACAACAGGTGGGATTGACTTTGGGGGGAATGGGTGGGTGGGGAGGAGGACAGAGGGAAGCAAAAAGGGGATGGATGTAAAACAACAACAACAACAACAACAAAAATAGGCTGTATTAAATCTTTCAACAAAGAAAATATCTTCTGATTATGTTAACCAGACTTTCAAAGCTGAGGTTTTAAAAAAATGGGTTTTCCCAAGATAGCCTCTACCACCATGAAACCAATTTGCCCTAATGACAAAGCCATTAGGCTAGACTGGCTAATTCTAAAGCCAGCCAACCTCCTCTCTAGGAGTTCTGATTAGATGCACTGCATAGAAGCCCCTTTCAGACTACTATACTTCAGGTCCTGGTGGCCAGTCATTACTAGGAACTGAAAATACTATTTTGGAAGAAAGTTATTTTCCCTCTCCAAACAAATTAGATTGGCTCTATTATAGTTTGCTTCTTAAGCCAGGAAACAAAGCTCAGATTAAAACAAAACAAACAGTTCAACAATGTATCTATGTAGAATGGAATACTAAAAGAAAAGAAGAAGCACTTTTACATCAGAAAACCTTCCTAAAGTATACACAATTCAATTCATGTATGGTGGCATGTATCACTATGAGCAAAAAGATGACATTGGTAATCATAAGAGACTTTTAATCTCTTCTGGCCCAAAACAGTAACAGTGGCTCTAATTAGAAACTGGGAAAAAATACAAAATAAACAGAATCACTTTAGTCTTACAATCTTTTTTTAAAAAGCTAACATGCAAGTCACCAAAATAACCCCTAATTTCAGAAAAACAAATTATGACTAAAGAAATTATGACCAATGTTCCATGATGATTTTTTAAAAACTATTTCATTATAAATAAATCAAACTTTTTCTGACAAATTAATGTATTATTTTACAACAAGAAAGAAGAGAGAGAGAGAGAAAGAAAGATAGATAGATAGATAGTTGAGATCTGCAGAGAGAGAAAACAGCACATATTTTTAAACTCAAATAGCAGAGTCTGGGATTAATTTTTAAAGTTTATTTGTCAATTTCAAAACTCACTAGCGGAATAAAGAGCTTAATATAGGTATGCAAAAAGGAAGCCCCCATGAGGTTTTCACCAGGATGAAAGGGGATTAGCTTTGTAGTTCCTATAATCTTCTTCACAGAAGAACGCAATTTCAGTTTCATTGGCTAAAAAAAAGAAAAACAGAAAATGGAAAATAATTTTAATGGAAAATTGGATTTTAAACAAGTATGGAAACACATATTGCTTTGATTTAGTGCTTTAGATGCCTGAAGTGAGAAAGATATTTGTTTGGTTTCACATTTCACCAAATAAACAAGATGTATAAACTGGAGTTATGAGAATCTAAAACTCAAATAATTTAAAGTAAAAAGAAAAATACACAAAAATTAAAAGAATTAACGCAAGAATCTGGCTTTCAGGAAACCATAAGTTTGCTCATTTATAGTCCTCTTAAGAGTTCTAGAAAATAACAAACCTTTATTTTTTATTTTTTCAAATTTGCTACTCAATTACTGCAGGAGGAGGAAAAACTCTTTTTTCTCTGAAATTAGCCTGTAGGTATAATAATTTAATACTCAGAGGATCAGTAGAATATTTTACAGATCACTTTACATTCTCCCTCATGACCCATCAAAATATGTGTCTGAAGAAGTTAATTTTTTGCCTGCTTATGATTAATTCATGAGGCTTCAACAATATGCAAAGTGAAAGACACAAATTGGCTTCTACCGCAATACCTTCAAATACCTCTAATTATTCACAGGGGATATGGCACAGCTAAAGGACCCACAAAGGTTCAGAGCAGTCACAATTCTTTCAACCTAGCAGGTCAAGGACTCTGTCTTCTAAAACAATAAGTCAGCAACATTATTAATTCAGACTGGAGACAAATCTGATGGAAAGCCTTCCAATTATTAAACATGCAATTCTTTAAGGTGTTGCGCCAACAAGTTCCACATTCGTTTTTTAAATTAAATTCTAAGTTAATACAGTCTGCTTAGCTTTTACAAAAAGAGCAAAAGGGCCTTCAGAATATAGAAAACAGACAAGATTATTTGTAATGAATACTGATCACTCAATTATCATATCCACTAAAAACAGACAAGTGAAACTCTTCAAGCCAAATAAATAGGATAATAAGAAGGAACGCCAAGGATTAACACTTCGTTTACAACTCTCATAGCATTATTAGAGGATTTGTCTCAAGAGAAAGAAATGAAAGACTTAGCATGACATTTCATTAAAAATGTTTTTGCTGGTTTTAAGAATATCAAATTTAATGCTTCTCAACTGTAAATTACACATGCTCACTATAGAAATGTTGAAAGAAGAAAATAAAGTCACCTACAGTCTCAGATCCTCATTCTAGGTACTATGTGAAGATTAATCTTGATGAAAATCAGATCGAAAACCCTCATCACAATGATCCTTGGGGAGCATGGGAGAGGATAGAGAAAAAATGGAAATCAATGGGGAGGGGTACATTTGTTAAGTTGTACCCCTCCCAAAAAAGGCACTTAGAAGAAGCTCTACACTTGGAAGTAGTAACATGTTGAAAAGAGGCTTCAAAAAATCCAATATTCAAAAGTAAGATACTGAGATCTATCCTTTATATACAAGGCTCCTGAAGTCTCTTTTTTTGTAGGGATGAAAGCCCAAAAGTAGACTTACATAATTTGCAAGTGATTCTAATCATTCTTCTAATGGAGAATGAGCAAAAGCACCCCGTTCTGAATAATCGCAAGGCAAGATTTTATCTACAATATGCTATTTACATACAGAACTTTGCATAGTGCTTTGCTCACACAGAACTTCACTCAATACATGCTAACTGTAATTAAAACATCCACTTACTGCAGTTCACATTTATCTGTGCCCCTTTTGAGAAACTAATACATCACACAGCTCTTCAGTATAGTTCTAATAGATTCAGAATAAGCTACATAAAGAAGGGACTGACAAAGCATTTTTGTTTTGACAGTAGGTTCTCTTGGGTCTAATTAACTTATAGATCAATCCATTATTCATATAAAGTATTTATGCCACCTCTCATAATACAGGCTCAAAATAAGATCATCTAAGATAAAGATTTTATTTTCAGATGAATTCATTTTTATCAGGAAAACTAGACTGACAAATGAGTTAAACTTAAATACTTCAGGTTGAAAAAAATGTTTATCCTTAACAAATTGCAAAACAACACAAATGAAAAGTTACTCTGAGCATTCAAAAGTAGGTAGAAAAAGGATTTTAAACTTCAGTAATGTGGCTCTCAAACAGAAATACAATATAATGTTTTTATAAATCTGTAAAACTGTTGAAAATGTTTGAGAGAATAATTTCATGTACTTATACTGCAAATTTAGTTGCCAATTAAAGTAAAAGTGAATTATGAAAGACTTTTCAAGATTCAACATAATCACCCTTTCCACCATTTTCCCATAAATTCTTGCTTCCCAAATTCTATTTAAAATGGCTGGGAAAGAACCCTCGGGAAGTCTGCTGTGTGCTGGTCCCCCAGGGCGCCTGACTTTAAATTAAAAGTGCTGCAGGCAGCAGTGCACTGGGGTGCATGGTGCCTTGGTGTGTGAATCTGAAATGAACGTACATTCTAAAATCCAATAAATACACTACTGGTTCACCCCTTTGTCTTACTAGCAGATGAAACGAAACAAGAGCCCTCTAAATATGTCTGTGAATTATTTTCATTCTGACTTTCAAGTTTAATGACAGGAGTACAAGGCAGAATATTCAAACTTTGGCTATAAAATCATCATTTTGTTTTTAAACAGATCAGACACACACATATACACCTTTAGCAGGAAATAATCACAACTTTAAATAAAATAATATAAAAATCCAATTTTAAATGTGAAATCTCAAGGCAAGTTAAATGCAATATACTTAAAATTCAAATCACACCTCAATAAACTGGCCAGCTGATGAGGGTTCATCACTGCCTGGTTTCTGATCTGAACCTCTTTCTTGTCAGCACAGGGCAGCTGCTGAGACGAAACGGACATGTGTATATTGACTTTGTGGTACAGATAATTAATTACCAGGGCAGGCTGTAATGTGATAATAATTATGGATTATTGGCAAAAAACAAAACAAAACAAAACAAAACAACAGGAAGTGCTAGGTGTGGTTTCTGCAGCCATGTGAGACCCCAAGGACAAAGTTCATTCTCTCTCCCAGCTCCAGGAATATATGCTATCCATCCAAGTTTCATAAAATCCTAATCCACAAATCATTTAAAACTGCTGGCAGCTAGTTATATTTGTAAACTGTCATCGGAGGAAGTCAACAATCCGGCAATGAGGTTTCCAACTACTGTGGCTTTTTGTTTCATATTTGCTCCAAGGGTTCATTATAGATTAGCTGACCAAGATGATTTCAAACTCCAGTTTGCAGCAAATAGTGAAAAAATCTGACCTTTGACAGGACCAATGCCTGTGGTTTCCACAATGGTGAGGGGAGGGTGAAAATAAAAAATATAGTCTACAAGAGGCTCATAATGGCCCCTGCTCTGCAATCCCTAATTCCCTGGGCCCATGGCTTCCATTACCGAGTCCCAGACTATGGCTGTTACGATGTGAATGCACAGATCAGCCACCTGAACATGCTGGAAACACAAATCAAACAAGGTTCTGATAAAGACATGGGAGGCCAGGTACCGTACACTGTTGGCTGTACGCACGTGCCAGGTGCTGAGTGGGGCTCTGGCTGGGGGCAGACGAGGTTTGAAATTACTACAGAACCTGGCTGGACATGAACTCTCCCCCAGAGACTGCTTTAGAACAGAGACTGCTTTAGAAGAGTTTCCCTGACACAATTTCATTTCTAAACCAGGGAGGACTCAAAAGGTATAATATACTTGTAGAATGTAGCAAAACAAACGATAAAATACTACCCAAAAAAACCTTACAGGCCAATTTATTGCTTAGGGCAGGACAGCCTCATGGTGGCGTTCAAAGGGCTGAATGTAATTTTAGGACTGTATAAATGTAACTACTCCTTAACAGTTAAGCGAGCCAGGTAGAAACAAGGTGCTGGGCCAGGCGGCCCCAGGGCCTTGTGTTTGCCACCCATGGCTTAGGGAAATTAGTCCATAAAACCACACTTGTTAAAATATAAGGTACAGTTCTTTAATTTCTAAGGAACAATACTAGATAAAGCTGTCTTCCTCCTTCCACAAAGCAATTCTCTTTACTTATGTATTTTAGCACTAAGTCCACAAACAAAAACCTCCTCCCTTGTCAGGCAGATTATACAACTGGGATCTGCAATGCAGATAAAAAGGCCAGAGAAGGAACTGGAGAATTTCTCTGTAAGAAGAGAAATCTTCAAACAAGTTTGTTCCCCTAATTTCCCTCTCACAGTCTTTCTTTTCCCTTTCATGAATTCTGCAGAAAAGTCATAACGGTAAATTTGTGACACTGGCATTATTCCCATGGCAACTGGCTGTGATAGCAGAGTGACAGCTCCACAGCAAGATCAAGTGGTAAAAAGGGAGAGAGTGATGACTTGGAATTTTTCTCTCAAACCTCTTATGAACCTCACCAGACGCGGCACCAAAGGAGGAAAAATTCCCTGGAAAAATCACAAACTTCAAGGATCATCTTTACAAGTGTACTTGCACTTAGCATCTTCTGTAGCTCTCCAGGGGCCATTACCTCCTTCCCCTGTGTAACTGCGGCTTGTTCCCTGGAGTACACCAACAGTGCTCTAGGCAACAGACAGGAATGTGCAAAAGAGAAAATTGCTCCAGCACTGATTTACTTTGCCCCTGACCAGGTCCACGGGCTCCCCAGGGCATCAGCGTGGCGGAAGCTCCTATACAACCCTGAAACTAGCGGAGAACTCATGAAAACAATCTGATTCTGATCAAAGGGCCAATGGCCTGAAAACAAGAAAGACAAAAATGACAGACTTGATTCTCACCTTTACAGGTGGTCAAGTACATAAGCCCGAAATTAATGACAATTAAAGCAACAACTCAATATTTTAATATATTCAAAACATTTGCCAATTGCCTTCTCCAAAATGGTTTTTAAATAAAGTGTTTTGGAGGGCTTTTACATGCATCCTTTCAGACTGCTTTTATTCTTCTACTCATCCCTATGACAGCCCTCTCAAGTGGGTTTAATTATTTCCGTTTTGTTTCACAGAAGTCTAAATAGAAATTCAGAGAGGTTGAATGGCTTACAGAGATCACAAAGCAAATAAAATACAGAGCCTTCATTCAAATCAATTTTCTCCAGTTTTAGGACTTTACAAGTAATATATTTAATTTATATGTAAACTATAGAAAATTTTTAAATTACAAGATAATTTAAATTAGATAATATGGAGAAGAAAAATAAATAATTTTTTTTAGCAATGCCACCTCCCAGAGAAACCATTTCTATAATGTTGGCAAATGATCTTTATTCCATAAACACATACAGACCTATAAATATATATATATTTTTAAATATATTTTCAGTCAACAAATAAAAGTTCTACATCAATGATTCACAAACAGGGAGGGTGAGAGAGAGCACTGCCACTTCTTTGAAGAAGTAGCACCACCTCACAAGAGTCACAGAGCTTGAGGAAGCTTTTGTTGGCTTTGTAGCAGACGTAACAGCATGTTAAGTTTGAGACAGTCTTATTGGTCAAACTGACCAACAGAAAGTTATAGGTAATGCACACTCCCAACAGTAGTTCAGAAGAGTGTCCATTTCCCCACACTACCACTTTCTTCATGTCTGTGAGTCTTATAATTACTGCTGGTCCAAGGTCATCCAGACAGTAAGTGGCAGATCAGGTGGTGAACACACACACTCTGGCTCCAGGCTCTCATTCTTAAGACCAGGCTAGTATAATACAGAATACTACATACAACAGAATCAATATGGTGCAAGTACTTTTTCATAATTTATTGCTTCTCCTTTGACTCTGTTTATACATTTTTTTAATGTAGTCAAATCTTTCATTTCTCCCCACTTTATGGCTCTGCCTTCACAGTCATACCTAGAGAGTTCTCCTCTTCCCCAAGATTATAAAATTATTGTTACATTTTTTAAAGTTTACATTATAACACTTAATACAGTTAGAATTTATTTTGGAATAAAGACTGAGATAAAAATTTTAATTTTAGGCTCTGGCTGGTATGGCTCAGTGGATTGAGCACCTGCCTGTGAACTCAAGTGTTGCTGGTTCGATTCCCAGTCAGGGCACATACCCAGGTTGCAATCCAGGTCTCCAGCCAGGTCCCCAGCTGGAGGCAAGTGAAAGGCAACCATACATTGATGGTTCTGTCCTTTTCTTCCTCCCTCCCTTCCCCTCTCTAAAAATAATGAATAAAATCTTAAAAAAAAAAAAAAAAAAAAAACCAATGTGGCTCTATTCCCCTTCCCGCCCCCCATCTTGGCCCAACGTCATGTGTGTGCAGGTTTTTACATAGCTTTATTTTCATTTCTCTTGGCTGTACATATAGGAGCAGAATTGCTGGGTGATATGTTAACTGTTTAATATTTTGAAAAACTGCAGTAGTCTAATATTTTGAAGAGATTTTTCATTTTCTTAAAAAAAACTTTTTTAATTTTATTTTTCCAAATGCTTTGGTAATGAGCCCACCATCACATTCTGGCTAATTCATTCTTTCACCACTTATGTGAGATGCTAAATTGATCAAACTGTAAAATCTTACTTTTAAAAAAAATTTCTGGTCTTTTCTATAGATCTGTCCATTCCTACATCAATAATTATCTGTTATATTCCTTATACCTCTATTCAGGTCTAGCTCCCCAGGGCTATGTGCCTCAGTAATGTAGGCACCATCTGCTATAATAACATAATAGCGTTTAAAGAAATATCTGCTAAAAAATTCTTTTTCAAGTAATAGCAATCAATCTTAGGTACAATAATATGGTCACTTATATATTCATAATATGGAAAGACACAAATCTAGTAAATAGCATAGACAAACACAGAAAACAAGTCTAAGATTTCATAACATGTTATTTAAAAATCCTATTTAAATTGGAACTCACTTTGGCCACATGTATCACTCACAATTCCTGACATTTGTGACTAAAATAACCAACACCTGTCAAAAAACTGTAAGCCTTCCTAACATGGACCTCACTTAAAGTGCTCCTTAACCAGTGCATGTAAATAATTATGAAGTGTGATTCATGCTGTTTCTTTAGTCACTGACCACAAAGCTACATCAGAGGCACAATGTCTTCCCTTGCTCACACCTCTCTTAAAATCTTCACTCCTATGGCCATATAAACTTCAGGTGTACATATAAGTAGAATGAGAGTGACCTCTAATGGTCACAAAATATGTAAGGTAGCATTTCTTTAAACTAGAACTACATGCCTTTTCCAGGCTGAAATGTTAAACGGGGCAATTTTCAACTGCCCACTCTAAGATCCTCTTTGAAATTCCATGACTTGGTTGGCCCTGAGTGACTTGGGCAACTATCAGAAAACATGCTGCATGTTCCACAAATAACATCTTATTTCATTATTCCACATCAGTTCTACAAGGCCATTTCTCTCAAACCATCAGTTCAAATGAGTAAGCAGGTTATTGAGTAATAAGCTGTCAATCACTTAAAACAACCCTCAGCAAAATTCTGAGCATACCTTCCGAAAGAACTATTTGCATTCATAACATTTAGAAAGCAGATAACCACTGCCCTCAGTCAAATGATCTGAATGTACATCATCCTTGTCCTGCTCCTCTGAATAATTATCAGGGAGTGTAAAGAGCACCTTGGGCAGCATTTACTTTGCAGTGAGTTATGCAAATTTAATCAGCCAGGCATCCTGACACAGGCCGGCACCTTGTGGGCACTGCACAGCATTTGTTCTCACCAATTCCAGCTGCTTTCAGAGTGCTGTCTTCTTTTAACAGGAGTCTGTCGTCATCTTCTAAACTCATCACAAGTTCATTTGTCTAGAAAGAAAGAAAATCTGCACTTGATCAGTACTTCTACGTGTCTCATATTTGGTGAGATTCTCAAAGATAACCAAATTGTTACTTCAGGTCACAGCAATAATTCAAGCCATATTCTACCCCCATCTTGTAAGGGGAGAAGTGAACAGTGAGCACCTACTAAGTAGCACACTATGAAAAGTACTAGGGAGACAGTGCTACAGCACAGAGCTCTGGAGTGCAATATAGGTTAAAATTCAGGCTCCACCAATGTCCATCTGTGTGTTCTCAACAAACTACACAGCCTTTCTGAAACTCAGTTTCCTCATCTGAAAAAGAAAGGGAAAGAATACATCTGCTTTGTGGTGTGGATGAAATGAAGTATCAATCACATAGCAAGAACTCTGTTGGCTGTTAAGGGTTCTCTTGTTGCCGCTGCCACTGCCGCCACCATCATCATCATGGTCATCGTTGTCATCTCCTTCTTACAATATTCTGGGATGCATCAGATAGGTTAAGGCAGAGGCCCAGAGTGCCTGGCTGGTCAGCCATGGAACTGAGGTCTGAGCTCTGACCAGTCTGACTTCAGAGAGAAGCAAGGTTACCTCAATGGCCAAAATCCACATATCTAAAAACTTTGCCCCAGCTAATAAACACTTGATCCTATGTCATATTAGCTGTTGAATTTCTCTGTGATTTGGGGTGGAGGTGGATGAGTTTGCTATCTAATAATATTTATAAATCCAGTTTAAAATGATAAATATAGGAGAAAAATTTGAGTTGATGTCTGCTCCTGAAAAGCGTACAGAGGTGACCACCAGTTGCACACACTGTACCACTTGTCAACCAGAATGCGCTGTGGAGCAACACATTCTGTTTCTAGAACCTGGCTGAGGGGCAGCATCGACAAAGGCCTCTCCGCAGCCACAAGAGAAAGCCCAGAATCCATGCTCCACAGGTCACAACCTTACTCACAAGACAGTACAGAGGCTTGACCTCCAGAGCACACAAATTGAAAGGGGGAAAATTCTGTTAAAAAATCATTTTAGAAGAGGTAATGCATGATACAAAATTCTCAAAGCACATATGGATAGTGAAAGTAAGTCTCCTCTCAACCCCTATCCGCAAACTTTGTAGTTCTTCTCCACAAAACTAGTACTAACACCTTTGTGCCCAACAAAGACTGTCTCTGTACATGTCACACAGGCAGAGATGTACATATAACTTTCTCATGCTAATACTACCATATAACATGCTGTGTTCTCACACGTTATTATTTTTCTCCTAAAATATAGCTTAAAACCTTTCAAGAGCTGCCTCATAATTTATCAAGATTGTGGCACATTCCATTGAAGGGACACCCACACACACACACACACACACACACACAGAGTTCCTATTGATGGCATTTAGGTTGTTTCTAGTCTCTTGGAACCATAAAGAAACCTGCAACTACTATCCCTGGACATGTATCAATTTGCATATGTACAAGTTTTATCTGCAAGATAAATTCCTGGAAGTAGAATTGGTGGGTCACACAGTGCCTGCAGCTTTTATTTTGAAAAATTTTATTTTGACAAATTTTAATTTCTCGAGTTACTCTCCAGAGAACTGGTACCCATTTACACTGATCTGACCATACCCTTGCTGACATGTTGTATTATCAAAACCTTCTGATCTTTGACAACTTAATAGATATAGATTAACTGTTGCCTTAATTTGTATTTATTTTATTATGGGTAAAGTTGGAATATTTTCTGTGTTTTAATTCATTTGTAGGACAATTTTTATAATTTCTATAACAGAATTATAGAATATCATTATATACTAAAAAAAATGAGGCTTTTTCTATGTCAGAATTATCCCCCAGTTTTTCATTAGTTCTTTGATTTTTTCTAATAGCATTTTGAAATAGAAGTTCTGTTTTTAATTAATAAAATCACTCTTTTATGGTTTTTGGGTTTTCTATCATACTTACAAAGACCTTTACTCAAAGATAACTTTTAAACTTTCATGTTTTCTTCAAGTATTTTCATTAATTTCATTCTTTAAACTTTAAATTATGAGGAATTTCAAACATGCAATGTAGAGAATAGTACACTGAACCTTCCATGTACCCATCACCCAGCTTGAACAAATTATCCACTCATGTTCAATCTGTTCCATCCCTATCCCTATCCCTATGGATGGGTTTCATTTTCAATTTAAGCCATTAATCCAAAGGGTAAGGGTATTTATTCTGGTGTCAAGGCAAGGATATGGAATTAAACTTAACTGTTTTCTATATGTCTACACAGTTGTCTCAATAAAACTTATTAAATCCTCCATAGATTTGAAATGCCTTATTTACTCTAAATTCCCATATATATTTGGGTCCATTTTTGGACAATTCTCTGCTACTGAACTAACAGTTCATGTGACAATACCACACTGTTTTAAATACTATAGTTTCATAATGTCTAATTTATTCTATAGCCAGTCACTCTCATTTCTCTCATTTGCATGACTATTCTTCATTATTTATGTTTTGCATTTTAGTTTTATAACCAACTTCATATAATATATAAAAGTTGTTTTGGGGTGGCATTAAATTTGTAAATTAATAAAGAAAGACCTAATATCATTATGCTGCATCTTCCCCTCCAAAACATCCTAAGCATTTCTATTTAAGTCTTATTTTGGATCTCTCCTCATCTGTTGTACCTTTTTTTTTTTTCCATTAAATTGAGGTACAATTTCACATAAATAAAAATGTACACATCTTCAGGAGTTCAGTTCTATGAGTGTGGACAACTGAATACCATCACTAGCATCTCAGTTTTCTTTTTAAAGATCTCACACATTTCATATAAAGTTTATTCCAGGTTGTAACTTCTTCCTTTCATAAACTTTTAAAAAAATACAGCTATCTGGTTTTTAAACTCTCAAAATATGAGATAGAAATTAATTTGTATTTTAAATCTTTTTAATAGGAATTATTCTAACTTTACAAATAGCCTGCTGATTACAATCCACAATCACATACAAATACACTTTCTTTTTTTTTTTAATTTTATTGTTGTTGTATTACATCCATCCCCTTTTTGCTCCCCTCTGTCCCCCTC
>PVIW01018190.1:0-12208 GCA_004026585.1 Noctilio leporinus | reverse complement strand
CTCACCTGAGTCACAGGGCTAGGAGTGTGGACTGTGAGGACGGGTAAGTGTCGACTACCTGGAAAGTACTTGGCAGGAAATGGGTGTTCTGTAATCAGAGCTATTTTCCACTGTCTGGTGACTAGAGGATGAAGTCGCCACTAGGCATGGGAGGGAAGGAGTCCTGCAGCTGGGTGTCAGGACACTGTATTGAGGGACCTCGTGGCCTGCGGTAGCACCTGGGGTTCGGGAATGTGCACACTTCAGAGGTGAGGCGGCACTTTCCCACCTGGCTGCCCCCAGCATGTTTGCTTGACCACGAAAGGGGAGGCTGTCCTGGCTGGTGTGACTCAGTGGACTGGCATTGGCCTGTGAACCCGAAGGTCTCTAGTTCAATTCCCAGCCAGGGCACATGACCAGGTCTCCAGCCAGGTCCTTAGCTGGAGGTGAGTGAAAGGCAACCATACATTGATGCTTCTCTCCCTTTCTTCTTCCCTCCCTGCCCTTCTCTCTGAAAATGATGACTAAAATCTTAAAAAAGAAAGAGAAAAGAAAATGCGAAACCAATCAGGCTGCTTTTCAGACATTCCCAGAGCCCAGCAGTTGGTCTATTCATTTCCCTTCTCTTTGTTTACTCCACTCTCATCTCCCTGAGGCCTAACTCCTCCCAGAGACCCCCCTGGATGGGTGCCCACAGCTCAGATCTGGACAGGAACCCTTAGGTCCTGGCCAATGCAAGGTGGCTGCTTAAAGGGGCAGGTCCTCTTTTTGTCATACTGAAAAATCCTTTCTTGGTTTTGGACACGAACCCCACTAGGGCACTGACGTTGTTTTTCTTCTTGCAACACCAGATGGAAGACTGGGGAGAAAACTCGGGCATGGTATGCCTGGTGCCTTCCTTCTTTTTGTCTTTTTCCTCGTGCCTGGACAAGGGTCACATTGGGGTACAAAATCCAATTTAAACTTGTCCTTCTCAGAAAATGAACTGATGTGAGCAGCAAAGGCCACACTGATGGTGCCTTCACCATCACCCCCTGGAGCGGTCTATGGCTGGGATCGCCAGCAAGTGTCTGGCACAGAGAACGGTGTCCCAAAGACGCAGCCTGCAGGCTGGTGTCCAGGCTTGCTTTGCTGAGCTCAGGCAAGTGATCCTGCACAAGTGGTTTCATTTCCCTGAACTTGAGTTTTCTCATTTGTACAATGACTCAGATAATCCCTGCTCTACTTGACTGAGGGTCATTTGAGGTGGGGGTGGGGAGCAGGGTGTCTATGGAAATCAACTACAGCAAAGTGTTTTGTTTTGTTTTTTTAAATAATAAGCCCTGGCTGGTGGCTCATTGGATAGGTGCCAGCCTGCCAACCCAAAGGTTGCTGGTTCGATTCCCAGCCAGGGCATATAAGCAGGTTGCAAGCCAGGTGTCCATAGCTGGAGGCAGCTAGGTGAAATGCAACCATACATTGAAATAAATAAATAAATAACATGTAATGCTACACATGCAGATTATTTTTCCTATGATTGTTCATTCTTTTCAGAACACTTAGTCCTTCCTACACATCCCCACCTGCCTCCTTATTGTTCAAACTGTCTCTCTACAAACACAGGATTTGGGACATACAAGGAGATTGTGTGCTTTCAGGCTACAATCAGATTTGTAAGCACTCTCTTGTCTTGGTTTTTCTGGACTGACCAAGAATTAAGGGTTTTGGTTGATCAACAAGTATACATTTGAGAGCATCTAGTGTGTTCAGAACTCTAAAAGTGACAGAAAAAGAAGAAAAAGAACCCTGAGATCATTCTTACATTACATGTGAATCATAAATATTTTAAATGCCAACTTGCCGTCAGTCTCCTGTATTCATTAGATAAAAAGACGCCATAAACGCTGTACCTGCAATGGCTAGGAATATTGACTGACTGAAAATATCTGCTGGGGCCAGGATGGTTTGATTTTCTGTGATGCTCCTTTGTCAGAAAAACACGTTTCTCAAGAAATGCAGAAGGCATTTTGATTTTGTGTTGACAAAGGAGGAGGAATTTAGCTTTTCCCAGGGTCCTAATGGCTAGGCTGCTCGCAGAGATGGCAAACAAAGAGATCAGATGGGAGCAGGCTAATTACTGGACATAGGAGAGAAGCCAGGTTGCCGGACAGGAAGTGATACCAGAACCAAGGAAAAGGATTCGAATGGAGAAGTGCGGATCATGGTGAGCAAAGGCAAAGAAAGGCCTGGGCAGACCTCAAAGCAGTGTGACCAACAGGATTATTGCATTTCTGCTCCTGGACAGTTGCTTCAACCAACCAACCTTGTTCTCCAGGTCTGAAAAACACCACCTGTAGACTGAGCACCACTGCAGCTTTATTCCTCACCCAGACAGAAAAGCAACCAAAAAATAGGGCACTTTTGCCCACGTTGAGTGTGTCACTGGAGGATTGCACCAGCACACTAGGAAAATAGCTCCACTGGCAGGTGAAAAGAGAATGATTTAGTGTATTGCATTGGGGGTAAAATCCAAAATACAGTGAAGTAGAAAATGCACACCTCAAAAGTCATTGGTTCGATTCCCAGCCAGGGCACATAACCAGGTTGCAAGCCAGGTCTCCAGCCAGCTCCATAGCTGGAGGCAGGTGAAAAGCAACCATACATTGGTGTTTCTCTCTGTCTCTGCCTCTCTCCCTTCCCCTCTCTATGGAAATAATAAATAAATTTAAAAAAAAGAAAAAGAAAAAGAAAAAAAGAAAATGCACATGTACCATGGACAGCAGAATCCTAACACGGGAGGGAGAGAGAGACTGTGAAAGAAACTGCACCTGGTTTTTGATGGTGGTTTGCTATGGAGAGCAGAATTTTAAGGGACTTTCATTTTCTAGTTCATGGGTTTCTATATATTTTATGATGAGTATGTATTATTTGCAGAACCACATTGAAAAATAATGAACAACAACAACAAAAATCATGCACCTAAAACTGATCTGTTGGCAGAAGGACAGGGCTGACTTGGGAAGTGATCTTTTCTAGATTAACAACTGTGTATGAATTACTGAGGAGCTATTCCTTTAATGTCATCAACATTTTTTGCAATCTTACTGAGTATGCCCAGAACCCATGCTGGGCATTGGGAATGTGAAGCTGTGTGAAGGAGCACATGCTGTGTTGGGGAAGCAGACACAGGAAACAGTAACCACCTCTGTGAGAAAGGCAAGAGGGGTGATGGCTGAGAATCTTCATTTTCACTCTTTTGTACCAGGCCTTGACCTCCCCCAGTTAATATTACAGCTTCCTAACTGGCTTTCCAAAATCCACTTTTATGCCACACTGCTGGCCATACAGAGGCTGGAGGGAGGCTCTTTAAAACATACACCAGATGACATCATCCCACACCTCCTATCCCTTCAAGGGCTTCCCAGTACACAGAGAAGACCATCCAAACTCCCTCCAGGGTTTTCAGAGCCCTGACAAACTGGCCCCTGATCCCCTGATCCCCTCTCCTCCTACCTAATGCTACTCTAACTACCTTCTTGTAGTTCCCCATGGGCTAAACTCTTTGCTGTCCCAGGACCTTTGCATATGCTGTTCCCCCAACTCTGATTCTTCCTTCAGTCCTTGGGTCCCAGCCTCAAAGCCTTCTCTGGCCACCCAGTAGAAAGTATGTGTTTTGGCCCACCCCACATATACTCTCTGTTCTTAGGTTCCACTGCTTTTCTCTCTCAACACTGGCAACAATTTGCAATTATTGTTTGCCTGTTTACTAGTCCTTGTCTTGGGTTCCCCAGTGGAATCTAAGCTGTGTCAATGGTCTGGTACAGAGTATCCATAGGACCTATGAAGGGAAGCCCAGCAGAGCTGGGTCCTGGTGACTCTGACCACTCGCCAGCTTTATACCTCAGCCATCTGCCTGAGCTCACTGATGTGCCAGTGGTCCCTTCAAGCTGGGTAACGTTGGGAAAGTCCCTTTACCTCTTTGGAGCACCAGTTTCCTTTTCTGTAAATTGAGAACAAGATAACCCACTTATTGGATTCCATTGACTATTACATAAGATGAATACATGACAGCACACAGGCCATGAAAGGTGCTTCATCATCATCATCATCATCATTGTTAGGCTCTGATTGCCCCAGGGAAAGGTTCTTTCGAGTTGTGCTGTGAACACAGTAGCCACTGACCACGTGTGGCTACCGAGCACTGGAAAGACAGCTGGTCAGATTTAAGACGTGCTGCCCTGTGGTGTCAGGTGGGCCCTAGCCTTGTCAGGGTGACCCCTTCGTAAGTTATGTAAATATCTAATCACTATGTTGTACACCTGACACTAATATAACAATACCATATGTCAACTATAATTAAAAGTAAGTACTTTTAGGGAGGGAGGAGGAAGAGGCAAGGAAGGGGAGCAGTTTAGATAAGAACCTAGTATAAAGGAACCATGGACATGGACAGCAGGTGGGATTGACTTTGTGGGGAATGGGTGGGTGGGGAGGGGGACAGAGGGCAGCAAAAAGGGGATGGATGTAATACAACAACAATAAAATTTAAAAAAAAGAAAAAAGTAAGTACTTTTAAAAGATGTGCTTCAAATATTAAATATACACTGGATGTGAAAAACTCCTTATGATGGAAAAAGGCAAAGCATCTAATCAATAATTTTATATATATTTTGAATATACTGGGTTAAGTAAAATATATTATTAAAATTAATTTCACCTGTTCCTATTTATTTTTAAATGTGGCTACCAAGGAAAGTTTAAATGACATACAAGTTTCCCATTGTTTTTCTGTTGGACAGTGCTGGTCTAGCAGGCGCTTACTTTGCTTTGAACATGTTATAATTGATTGACTCAATTGTAGAGGGTGGGCAGGATCTTTGTAGTCAAAAAATAAATATTTATAAATATTATAAAAGAAAAAGGAAATTTAAAAGAAAGTATCGAAGACCAGAGTATTTTGAAATATGGCATAACAATATTGATATCTTATGTACAATTTATGCCTTATGTATTTCAGAGTGCTTTCACACTTGCCCTCTCATTTGCTTCTTATACTAACCCCATAGGGCAAGTATAATTAATTCCATTGTACAACTGAGGCTCAAGAGGTAATGTGTCTTCTCCAAAGAGCTTCTCCAAAGCTCTACCCATCTCCATGGATTGTGGAGTCCGTGCGTGCCAGGTGCAGTACGAGGTGCTCAGGATAGACTACCTCACTTAATGTTGGCATTAACACTATGAACTAGTTGTGTATCTCCATTTTACAGATGAATAAACTGAGTTCTGAAAGGTTAAGGAACTTGCCCAAAGCCACAGTTAGAATGATTAGAATGCAGAGTCAAGATTTGAACTTGAAACCGTTTCTTAACCTTAATTATACCATTCTGCCTTGTTGACTACAAAGTGATCAGAATGGGCAGAGCACTCCTCTTCAAACACTGAGTTTCTGATATGGAAAAAGAAGTTCATTTTCCTTGTAAGAACCTAAAAATTAAATGAATTGTGTCTACAGATAAAGTGGTAAATACACTCATTGTTAGGGATTCAAATACTGATAGGAGTGACCACTGTGAGTAACAAACCTTTTCCCAGGCAGTGGCTGTCCCACGCTCCACACTGACCTCCATGTTGCCCATGTTTTCCTCTGGGTTCTGCAAATCCTCTGCCAGAGCCTTGCACAGCCTCCTGCACCCATTCATTATCCAACAAGTGCTAACCGGGTTACCAATTGTGTTAAAACACTACTTGCCAGAGTTCCCCCTTTCCTTTGTTTTATTCTAGTAAACCACTCCTTCCATATACATTTAGTAAGTATAGGCAATGTTCTTACATTGTAACGGTTTGGTGCAGGAGTTTCAGATTTGAGAACTTCCACAGAGCTTGGCAACTGGAACATGATGGAATAGGAATTACTGACGTCTTTCTGCAAAACAAAACATGACGGATAATGTATGCATTAGCTGCGGGATATTTAGAAATGATGGTGTCCAATTGGGCACGCTGTGAGGAGGAAGCCAAAGGAATCAGCATTGTCACATAACCTGTGGCGCCACGGGACAGATGTCAAAGTGATGGTGCCCAACAGCAGGTCTAAAAGCATTTTCTAAAGGGTAAAGCTCTAGCAGGTAACAATGATGAACTGACCTTGGAAACCCAAGTTCAGACCAGCTTCAACTTTTGTAAACTAACTCAAATTATTCAGTTTAGGGTTAGGACTTGGCAAAAATTATCTTGTCATAAATGAATTCTCACCCAATCCTGTTTCAAGCCACTTATACTTGACTCATCATCAGCTGTCGAGTAATTTAGAAGATGGAACCTCTAGACTTTCTTCTTCCCACCTAAGCTTTCCTTCTATTCAGAAGGAAACATCGTATCTTATTTCTAAGGTTACATAATCTGATTTGCCTAAATAACACATTTGCTTCTAATGTCTTCTAGGTATAAGGCATCAGAGAGCTTGCTGACCACCCACACCTCCTACTCTCAACCTAATGACTCATTTCATAAAACTTTATAATATTTTAGCTGTTTCAACAGAACCAATTCTACTTCTTCCAGGAAGCCACGATAAACCATTTTTAGCCTAAAAAACAAACAGAGAATCAATGTTTGCCAAATGAAAAGGGGCAAAGGCCACAGAAGCTAGGTGATAACATCACTTTTCCCTACCTAGATGGTATGGCAAGTATTGGAACCTGGTGAAACCAAACATTTCTCATCGTTTTATGGTTAAAAGCTTGGGAACATCACCCTGGGTTTCCTCAGCTCGACAGGGGCCAATAACTGTACAAGCATAGGAAGTGAGGGAGCTATGGGAAGGCGGGAGTGCCTCCCCCTCATGCTGTGCTTGGGGGCAGTGGCTCTCACCACCGGGCTTAAGGACTCCCATGGCATGTGGGTGGATGTGCCGCCAGAAGCAGGAGAGTTCTGGTCCCGAGTCTCAGCTGCTCAGCGTCGAAGCTGGGTTTCAGTGCCACCTCTACCTTCTCCAGAAGTAAGGTCACCCCAGTGTTGCACTCACTTTGCAGTTGCATTTTGTTCATTTATTACTTATTTTTAGAGGGGAAGGGAGGGAGGAGGAGAGGGAGAGAAGCATTGACACGTGAGAGAAACATCCATTGGTTGCCTCTCATACACGTCCCGACCCAACTGGGTACTGGGTCGCCACCCAGGCATGTGTCCAGACCGGGAATCGGGAATCGAACCAGAGGCCTTTTGTTTTGTGGGACCACACCCAGCCAACTAAGCCACATTGGTCAGGGCTGCCTTTGCATTTTGGGCAACAGTCAACTGAGTAGCTCTCATGGGTTGTTGCATTCAATCCTCATGGCAACCCTGGGTAGTGGGTGTTTCTCACCTTCCACTGGAGAAAACTAAACATCCTCAGCTAGCCGAGTGGTGGAACCCACATTCTCACCCAGGCAGTCTGCCTCCACTGTACGATATGGACCAGCTATCCAGTTCTGAAGAGAATAGGTCAAGGGGGTAATAGCAATCCTTGTGGTCACTTACAAGATGAGCAGTTGATAAATGACCATGGGAGGTTTTAGTTCAAGAAGAATCACTACCCTATGTCTCCTCTGCCTGGTGACATCAGCACTCCTTTTCTCTTTCTTTTGAGCTTCCATGGGAGAAGGGTGGTGAGGTCAAACCTTGGTGGTGCCACTTGAGTCACCTGACAGAGTGGGCAAGCATGTTTTTCTAAAGCACTATTTCCCAATGTGCGTCCCTTGGCGTATCTGTTCTATAAGATATAGTTGTGTAGCTGGTGGCAGCAGCTGGGGGAGAGCTTGAGAGTCAGATAAATTTGAGAAATCTCACACCATGTGCCCGTTTTAAAGATTCACAGTACACGTTGACATATTAAATGCTCTGATATAGTCTACAATGAAGAAACCTGTCCAGACTTAATTAAATTTACTGGATTATGGGATCTTTTTGGCCTAGAAAACCTATTTACATACATTTTGGGGAAAATTGTTCTAAAAATTTCCAATTAGAGGCACTGTTTCATAAAGCTTTGTAATTTGCCTCCAGTACAGCTGAAGGAACACTCACTCACCAAGCACCCCTGCCCTTGGCTTTCCTTCAAATGCCCCCAATCTGGCATTTAGGAATCTCTCCAGCACATGCTAACTTCCAGGTCCACACCTGATGTCAGGCAAATATAGAAAGGCCATCAAAGTCTCCTCCCACCTGCCTCATTTACCTTCCTAAGTCATTCCTGTGAATAATTCTGAAACAAAGATTTAGGACACATTAATGAAGTTCATATATAGTTTGGACTTAGAGAGATGACAGATCCTCTTCAAAGGCTGGCTGTCTCTGTTCCAATAGTCATCAGAAAGTTTCTCAAACGTATAGACCCAGAGCTTTTTGGTCACTCACAGTCACCCTCCTCCTGGTCCTACCAGTATCATTAAGGCAGATTTTTCCATGATGAGGGCTACTTTTAACCCCCTCACAGTCTTCAGATCCAGAACCGGAGGTGTTGTCAAAGGTGAAATTCTCTAACAGAGGGGTGGAGGTACGAAATTCATATCCAGTTCAGAAAGGAACCAACCAAGCAAGATGTAGGGAATCTCCTGACAGATCTCCACCAACCACTTAAGTGCCCTGCCTAAGGATATAAAAACACTTAACATGTTGCTCCTGGGCTGGGCCCAGGGTTTCTTGTCCCCTCACAGAACTGCTCTTACCACTGCAGCCTCCTCCTCATTCATCCTCGTGCACCATAGGTGGCACCAGTACCAAGATGTCCAACCGAGTAGTCAGTCTGCCAAGAAGCCAGTCAGGCCAGGAGCTGGTACACGGCCTCAGGACTGCAGCTGAATGCACAGCTAGGAAGCTGGCTTTCACAAGGACATTCTATAAAAAGACCTGCTAGAGCCATTATTGCACCCCATGGAGGATATATGTACTTACTGTGGGTCTTGTGCTGCTCATGCTTACAAACAAGTGGATCCATCTATTACCCAGAGAATGTTCATCCTTGGGCCTTCTCATCATGTGCCCCTCTCTCAATGTGCACTTTCTAGTGTGGATATATATATATACAGAGCACCTCTGTATGACCTTCATCTTGACCAAAAAACTAATGGAGAACTACAGAAGATGGGAATGTTTGAATGCATGTCTCTGCAGACAGATGAAGATGAACACAGTATTGAAATACATTTGCCTTATACAGCTAAAGCCATAGAAAGCCATAAAGATGAGTTTACCACTACTCCTGTACTGGTTGAAGCTCTGAGTGAGTCAAAAGAACAGGAATTCAGAAAACTTCCATAAATATCTAGCGGATCCTAGCAATCTGTTTGTGGCTTCTTCTGATTTCTGCCATTGGGGTCAGAGTTTCCATTACAGTTACTATGATGAATCCCAGGGGGAGATTTATAGATCCATTGAACATCTAGATAAAATGGGTATCAGTATTATAGAACAATTAGATCCTGTAACCTTTAGCAATTGCTTGAAGAAATACCATAATACTCTATGTGGAAGACATCCCATTGGAGTGTTATTAAATGCTATGATAGAGCTCCAGAAGAATGAAATTACTACGAGCTTTTCCTTTTTGAATTATGCTGAGTTAAGCCAGTGTAGAAAGTGGCAAGACAGTTCAGTGACTTATGCAGCTGGAGCACTCATGGTCTACTAAAGCTCTGAGTCCTCCATGATGCCACCTGCCCATGCTCATACTCTGTTCAGGGTCCCAGCCTAGCCCTTACCAAGATGCTGGGCCTGCTTTGGGATGATTCTGAAACCTCAAACTAATAGAACTTTCAAGCCCTGGCTTGTGGCTCAGTGGATAGGTACCAGCCTGTGAACCCAAAGGTTGCTGGTTCAATTCCCAGCCAGGGCACATAACCAGGTTGCAAGCCAGGTCTCCAACCAGGTCGGTGGCTGGAGGCAGGAGAAAAGCAACCATACATTGATGTCTCTCTCCCTCTCTGCCTCTCTTTCTTCCCTTCTCTCTAAAAATAATATATAAAATGTTTTAAAAAACAGAACATTCTTCTCTTCTTTTCTAGTAGATGTAGTCCTTCCTTAATTTCAACTCATTAAAAAATGCTTTATAACTTAGGGCAGTGGAAGGAAGGCTGGCATCAAATATTTTGATCAAAAAAGATGGCAATGTAATGGCCCAGTTGTGGCAGTTTCTTGAAAGTAACTTGGAAAGCATTTACCATGTCCTAAACTTGTACTCTTTGCAGACTCATGCGCATATATTCCACTTTCAGAATAGTCTTGCAAATTGTACACAAACAAAAAAGGTGAAACCTTTTTAATAAAGAAATTGAGTTTATAAATGAAAAAACAAAACATAAGCATTGCCCTGGCTGGTGTGGCTCAGGGGATGGGGTGCCAGCATGTCAATCAAAAAGTTGCCTGTTTAATTCCCAGACAGGGCACGGTTGCGAGGCCAGGTCCCCAGTTGTGGGGTGCAAGAGGCAACCGATCCCTCCTACAATGCCGTTTCTCTCTCTTTTTTCCTTCCTCCATTCCCTTCTAAAAATAATGAATAAAATCTTTAAAAAATTTTTTTTAAAATAAAGTCTATTTTTAATGTGTATTGCCTCACTACATTATTGGGTGATGCTAAGCAAGATCCTTAACTTTTCAATGCCCAATTCCCTCAGGAAAAATGAGAACAATGAGCATAGAATAGGATACTTTTTTTTCTGTTTTTATACCTTAAAGAACCTAATAAAATTATATAATCCAAATTTCATGTTTCAGATGAGAAAACTGAAGGCCTGAAAAGTCACTTGACTAAAGGCACACAGCTAGTAACAGAACACAGGGAACCTCATTTATGGATTCCTTGCCCTTTCCACATTTTTTGAAAAATACAAATCAAATTCCTGAGCTAGTTCTCTCTATATCTGATGCTGCCTATACCTTCAGCTGGCTGTCAACTTGGTTCCTTGAGCAGACATTTTCTGAAAGCCAATAATAATTTAAGACACTAACTTTAAAAGCCAGCCTATTCCATTTCTGCATTTGTGTCTTCAGCACTAGAACATGTAGGATGGAGCCTTACACAGGTTACTTGACCTCTTCCCCTATCTTGAGCTTGGTCTGTTCTGCTAAGTCCTTTCCAGAAACACGCTCTTCACTGTCAACTGTCAGATCAAATTTATGGCTTTGCAGGCCACGCAGGGAGGCGTGGTGCCGTGTATGGAAAGAGCATGAGGCTTTGGAGTGAGCTGTACCTGGGTCTGAGGTCTGAATCTGTCGACCGATTCAGCAAATACTTATACAGGGTCCCATGTGCCAAACCCTGCATTGTGTGACCTTGGGCAGGTCATTTAACTTCCCTAAGCCTCGGTTTCCTCTTCTGTTAAGCTAATAAACCCTTCCCTTTAGCATTGTTATGAGGTCTAGAGATGTGGTCTCAAAGTGGTTTCACCCATAGTAGGGTTCAGTAGGCGGGGGCACCTATTAGTTTTCGTGGAGGCTGGACTGCAAATATACTAGAGATGGACAAGATGTTATTGTTAAATTAACCAATGGGAAACCAGACAGATGGACAGTTAAAACATAGAGAAACTATAGAGAGCAGAGAAAAATTTCTGAGTGAATATTTATCATCGTTGGGGAAAAACTACAAGTAATTAAAAATATGTATGTGCATGTATGAGAGTATACATACATGCACTATAGTCTTTCTTATCTGCTTTGTCAGAACCCTAAATAGAAGAAGTGGAAGGAGCTTAAATGTTCTCTAGTTCAACAGTCTTGTTCACAACGGAAAACAGGCAAGGGGCAAAGGGGCTGGCCAAGGCCCCTCAGCTCCCTCCTGACTTTCCTGCGTTCACCCAGAACCCAGCTCTCCTCATTCCCTCGCCACCATCTTGGCAAGATGGTAAGATAGAAAGCATTTTTGGAATGCAGCAAAAGGTAACTGAGATGATTATTAAAAAAAAAAAAAAAAAAAAATGTTATTCTAAAGATCCTGGCTAAATGAATAAAGGAATCTTCATTCCTTTTTTTTTCATTTATTTATTTCATTTATTTCTTTTTTAAAGAAAACACAAGCCCGGATGGAACTGGAGAGTATTATGCTTAGTGAAATAAGCCAGTCAGTGAAGGACAGGTATCATATGATCTCACCCATTACAGGACAATAATGAGCAAAACTAACAACAAGCAAAACAGAACCAAGTATATGAATACAAGGAATAGGCCTTCAGTGGTCAGGGGGAAAGGGGTTGGGGGGAGGGGGGAGGCAGAGGGAAAG
>PVIW01018189.1:0-12208 GCA_004026585.1 Noctilio leporinus | reverse complement strand
CCTTCTTCACATTGTAAACTATATGTAAAGGGATGTTATTGAAGCCTGCAATTTCCTTAGCAGATCACCCTGCATGCAATCCAGAAATGATGGTTGCTCTAACACCGTATTCCTTCGACATGATGGTTGCTCTCAGAATTTAATACTTTACATCTGAAACAATGATGTTAAATCATAACCTTAAAAACATAGTTTTTCAAAATTAGTAAGAAGCACATAAATAAGGAGATGCAAAGTTATTGCCAATTGATCACACCCACCCTGTATACTGGGTGAGAAGGATTATACCAAGGACCACAGGAAGTCTCAGGTGCCATTCTATCAGGAAAGGGTTAGAGGGTGAGTGGCTGACCGGTGAGGCCTGCAGCAATGGGAGACTGGACTCCTTATAGTGGAGGACAGGCTTGCAGGGCACCCAGCTCCCCACCCCCACCCTCAGCCTCTGCAGCAGGAGGGACCTAGATCCAAGGGAGGGCCTTGGAGGGCCTAGCTGTCCTGGAAAGAGGTCTCAACTCCCTGGCCAGCCTGGTTTAGAAAAGTGGTCCATCAGTGCCCTGAGCACTGAATGGAGATGGTGCAGGAATACAGGCAGGGAGGCCAACAGAGGCCTCTGCTTACCCCAGAGCAAGCCTGAGATGCTGAAGAGGCCATGCCTCATCTTTTCTCCTGGCCTGAGCCCTCAGGCACCACTCACTGATTTATTTAGAGTGACATCTTGATTAAATGGGTCCTTTCAGTTCATCTGGGGTTCAGAGTCCTACCTTGCATTTTCCCTTTCAGTGATTGTCACATAGTGTGGCAGCCTTCCACATGATCACAATAGTTTAAGGTTGGAGCAGAGACTGCTGGGCCATGCTGGGCTGGCTCCTGGCGTGTGGTGGGCACCTGCCAGTTCACCTGCTAGTTCAGCTAGGCCACCATGGGGGAGAAAAGATCACTGGCCTCCTGTTCTTGGGGTTTACTAGCTGCTCAGACACCATGGCCTGTGTGTGTTCAGAGGGCATATTCAGAGAAATGAAACTGTCAGGCCAGCTGCTTGACTGGGCCTTCTCCTGGTGTACCAGGAGAAGCAGGTGGAGATCCTACTTGTGGGAGGGGTCTCTAACCCACCTCCATGCCTCATACTGTAGGCCCTAGGTTCAGAAGACAGAAGGAGTCAGAGAGCTGCCACCAAAGCTGGAGAGGCTCTCATCCTGCAAGTTCCTTAACCCTTCCCCTTCCAGTATGGGCTCAGCATGAGGTTGGTGGGGGTGGGGGGTGGGGGGTGGTATCAATAAGAGAATAAGAGTATCTGCCACTGTTGGTTAGGGCCTGATGGCTTCTTGATCCTGTGCCAGTCACTGCAGAATCCATGGGCCTTTCCTCACAACAGGTCTGATGGTGGGGAGTGTTCTCTTTGCTACCTGACACCAGAGTGGAGCTTGTGGACGTGGCATTGGCTCCGTGTTTCCTATCCATGGGTAAGAGGTCAGATGAGACACAGTTCTGTCTGACTCATGGCCTACATACAACTCAATAGCCTAACATGGGGAGCACAGAGACCAAAGCCCCACTGCCTGGGTCTGGGTCCAGCTGGATCGAGCTGTGTGCTGTTACCAGGGGAAGGGTGCACTCATCCATCTATGTAGGTGGCTCAGATCCCAGTGATGTTGCATGCTTGAGCCTGCAGGTCCTGAGGTCATTACAGAGAGAGGGTGTTATCACCATGGTGATGCACTGGGGCTCTCAGCAAACTGATGTATGCACTCTTGGAGGGAGGCATGGGGGGTTAGGGTATCCTTATCCAGTTCCAGATAGATGTCAGGGAGTGAGTTCCCACTGAGCCACTGGGTGGGATGTTTGCCCTGAGCATTAGTGAGGATCTTTGCTGCCCAGGTTCCTAGTATCACACTGGATAGTAAGCACTGTCTGAATGGTTTTTGTTTGTTTGTTTGTTTGGTTTTGTTTTCATTTACTTCAATAATAATTTTTTCTCCCTTTGCCTGATATGCAAAATTACATTGATATTTTAAATTTGGTATCCCATGAGCATTAGTGGGGTGAGCTAAAATTAGTCTTGGTGAATTTGTTTCTTATTTATGCTTTTGGGTTCCATTTATTTGTTAGCTTTTTTGTTGAGGTTTCTAAAATATTTTCTGTTCTTCATGAAGCTTTTCATTTTGAGATTAAAGAAAAGATTTTACTTATTATTTTTAGGGAGAGGAGAAAAGAGGGAGGCAGAGAGGGAGAGAAACATCAATGTATGGTTGCCTTTCACCTGCCTCCTGCCACGGACCTGGCTGGAGACCTGGCTTGCAACCTGATTATAGGACCTGGCTGGGGAATTAAACCAGCGACCTTTGGGTTTGCAGGCTGGCAGCTATCCACTGAGCCACCAGCCAGGGCTTCATTTTGAGATTTAAATAAGTGATCGCACTATCTTTTTTTTTTATGGCAATCATTTTACAATATATGCATGTCAAGTCATGCAGTTCAGCTTAACTGATACAGAGCTCTGTGTTCATTACAAACTGGGACAATGTAATTATGTATGTATACCTATACCACAACCCTTGGCTTACACACCCCCTACAAACATGAAATTAACTACATACATAGTGCATATTCTCATACTACTAATTCTTGCAGACACATACCACACAGTATAAAGACACAACATACACACCATACCTATTGAGATTACTCACACCACACTTATACCACATACAGAAAACACCACCTACAGCACACTCACTGAAACCACATGCTCACAGCACACCCACCAGGTGCATAGTACAGACTCACAATGCATGCAAACATACACTCCTGCATTTAAAAAAGCATCTCCACATCTTGCCTTTTGCACAGATACTTGAAGGCTCCACTGTTGTAATTTCAAGGCAGGCCTTATCTGCGAGCTGCAATAGAGAGATAGGTGGCAGTCTCAGAAAGGGTGAGCAGCAGGTCATGGTGACAAAGCCACCCCAGCCCCCTTGCCACATCAAGCCCCCACTTACTGAATCAACGATATCTCTTAGACCTGGAAATCCAGTGTCCACTCCAAATGCATGTTCCTTGCTGTCTGCAATATCCCATAGCTACAAGCAAGAGGTGATGGCATGAATCACAGTCATGGGTTGAGGACATAGCACATCCCCAACCCAGGAAACAATTTCTGGACTCAAGTCATGTTAAACTCCTAGGACAAACCCCTGGCCTGGCGTCAGACAGCAGTTCAGCCTTAGGGGAGTGGAAAGCCCTTTTTCCTATGACTCTGATGTCTAGGTTTTACACAACACATTATTCATTTCTGCAGAGGCAAGCTGTGTATTTGAGGATCATTCTATGGTTGACTCTTGTTAAGCAGTCTTTGAAAACTTTCCCCAAATGAGCTCTGTTGTGTCTTTGGTTACCCGCTCAGAATTACCTGGCTTTGTATATAGTCGTTTACACCCACACCGTAAACAATAGCCCCCATTTTCCGAGCCTTTGCAGCCTATAGAAAAAAATTGTTGAGGATAAATCACCAAATACATGGAGCAAAAAGCTGGTAACAATGGACTGGACTCACTTCTTTCTTTGACTGATCAAGTGGCCATTGTAGCAGTTTTCCATCGGTCAGAGCGATAATTATGACTGGAACATTGTTTTCTGCAGAAATATCAGAGAGTAGGCAGGTCATTAAAAGAAGTTGGAGTGACAAGCTACAGACTGCCAGGGCCATAGCACCGCTCCCTACACCTCCACTTTCTGAGGAGAGGTTGCCCAGACCTGCCCATATGCCAGTTAGTGTTCTTGGAGGACTTTGCTTCTGACTCCTGAGAAAAAAAAAGGGGCTTATACCCAACCCATATTATAGATGGCAAGATAGCCCAGTGTGGGGCTCTTCCTGAAGAACTCTCACTACTACCAGAGAGTGCAGACTTGCCCTGAAAGGTATTGGCCAATTATTTGAGTGGACAAGCATAATCCTTTCAGATGAGCAAAGGGAGAAGTCAGATCCTACTGAGTAGAGGGCCAGGGTGCCACTCCAGACAGTGCCTTATGGGCACACCTGCAGCATCTGTGGGTCCAGTGCTTCAGACTCAAGGTCAGAGGCCTTTGGACAGCAGACTCTGTGCCCAGCTCCTCAAGGTCATTCCACACCAGCCCACACATCTTTCCTGAAACCAGTTGAAATGCTACAGTCTAGATGAAGATAGTTCCAGGCTGAGCACAGCCTTTTCCACTATCCAACACATTGTCACAGGACAAGAGTCCACCAAAGGGAAGAAGCTGAACAAACTGAGTTAGAGCAAGAACAGTGGCAGAACAAATTTTAGCAAGAGGCAATCCAGCTTTTTGTTCTATAAACGGAATCCTGCCTGCTCTAGTCCCTTGGCTTTTCCTTTGTCTTTTTCATGCAGCCCAACTGTTAATCAAGAGCTTCATTTTAAATGAGAACCAAGGATGCACACATGTGATCCTGTGTAGCTCTTAGAATCATCACTGGGGTGGTTTCTATCCTTACTGCACAGAGGAGGAGCCAGCAGCACATGGAGGGCAAGCAACTGGCTCCAATGTCAGCACTAGGAAGTGGCCAAGCTGGGTCACATACAGACCTCATGGGGGCTTTGCTTCACTTTATCCGGGACCCAACCAAGAGGTCACCAGGCAGCTTACCTCCAGCAGACATTTTTTGAATCTGTTCATTTGCCTGCAACAAGATGAAGGAATATTGGGGAAGAGCAGTGTGATAACCCAAAAATACTCTAAGAACTTGACAAAACAGAGCAAATACTGAGAGCTCTAGTAATTTGTACCCGTTCAAATCCATACTGCATGTTTGTGAATCCTGTAGGAATGACATTTAGAAGTTTCTGAAGACCATCACGTATTTCTTTTCTAAAAAAAAATCAGAAGAAATGCTAAGGTAGAATGAAAAGTTGACAGTTTAAAACACCCCCACGCTGTCTTGGTGTCATTCTGTGCTGTGCAGACCTGCCTAAATGGGAGAGGACACAATCAGGTAGCCCTTTCATGGCCCTTTGGCTTGGTATCTTTGAAACTGACAGGCTGTGCTCAAGCCCTCTCTGATCTATCTGGTGGTCATGGAATGAGACTGGGGGATGATGCTTTGCTGGTTTCATGGATATAAGCTAGTTTTTCTGAGCTCATTTCTATTTCAGTCACACAGATGCCTCAGGACATCTCTCCCAATGCCCTGCCTTGATTGTCCATAGAGTGAGGAGCATCCTTGGATATGCAATGAACCCCATACCTACAATGTGGCTCTAAGTATGGAAGTTCCTAAAGGATCCCTCAAGTGGACACATTCTCCTATAAAAGGTAAGGCTGATTTTGGAAAAGGCTCTTTTGCTAATCTGCTGTCCTGTCCTCACATTCCCTGCCATAGACCCCAAGATTGTTGGGTCCTCTTAAACCCTTCTCCTTTCTGAATTTGTGTTAGAGGAAGTAGCCAAGCTGCTTAATTCCAGGGCTAGGGTTTCTGGCCTTCACATCTTCCTGAAGAACAGACCAAATTGGGGGAAGTGGCCTGAGGGCTGTTGATGCAGGCAGAAGAGCAGTCAATTGCACATTGCCTCAGATATGGAGCCTGTCAGCTGCTGTTAAAGCAGAGACCACAGCTGGAGTGGGGACGTGAGGGGTGGGGCTTCTGTTCAGACTAATCCAATGTGACAAGGATGAGCTGCCACAGCAGGTGAAGCTGAGCCTGGACCCTGAAGGCTGGCATCTCACTGCAGGCAGAAGAGATGCTGCCCCAGTTTTGACCTGGCCCAGATGAGGAGGTGAGGAGGGCTGGGACCCATGGCCAGAAGAAGCCTTACTGGGCCCTGCCCAGCCTACCACAAACACCCTCCCCTACCAAGATCACACTATGGAACATTTTTGTTTTGTCAACAGCACCCCAAATGTGCTGGAACTGTTCACTTTACCCAGCCTCAAGCCCAGGACCCAGCTCCCCAGGCTTTACTTTTGCCAGAGCTGGCTTCCCCTAGAGCTGCCCCTCCAGCCTTCTTCCCTGCTTTTGGAAGGAACATCAGAATCTTGGTAATCGAAGCAAGGACTTCATCTCTTAAAATACCTTTCTTAACCCCTGAAACATCCCCACTTCTTCCTACATCTCATTCCACCATCATGCCTGGAAGCTTCCTAGTCCCTTTGCTGTCTGGTATCTCCAGCATCCAGAGCAAGCACCAGTGTGGGCTGTCCATCCTCAGCCTGCTGTCCCAAGCAGAAGGGCTCAGGAAGCATCATTCCTGCTTCCAGTCAAAGCCCACCTTCTCTGCAGACCCTTTCAAATTGCTCTTCTTGTCAGTCTCCTTTGACCCCTTTTGGACCAACCCTGCCTGCCAGTGGTCACCCCCACCCTTCTCAATAGCCAGGCAGTGGAGCCCTTCTGGGAATGCCCATTCCCTGGGTGAGCCCAGCTCCCATCAAGGCCCTGTGGGTTTCTCAGGCGCTGGCATTTGTGAGGGCTCTGAGCTGACTTTTGGCTGTCTTCCTAGGTGTACATTCTGCCCACTTCACCACATGATTTCATCTTTTCTATTCCCTTGAACCACATGCCCACTCCTGACACCCTTTCTCATGAAGGATGACCCTACCTTCACTTTCCAGAGAGGAGCCAGGGGGTCCTCCAGGAGCCTCCCCACAGCTTGTCCTGGCTGGACCCTGAGTCCCGCGTGTTGGAGGAGGCAGTGGTCTTCCTTTTCCCCAGGAGTCACTTTTCCCCCAGAGGCCCAAGCCCAGCCTAGGCCCAGCCCAAGGCCACTCTCTCTGCCACTCCCAGAGTCCCTCCCCATGGACTTTCATCCACCTCAAGGCCACTCAGGTCTCACTCCTAAACACAAACCACAGGTTGACATAAAAACCATGCCTTCCCTTCCCTTGCAGAGAGCCCCCAGTCCCCCACTCCTGTCCCCATCTCCTCAGAGCCAGACATGGGGTGTGGTCTCCATGCACTTCCACCATCACATCCTCTCCTGTAGCAGGCTGCCTCAAGTCACTTTGCTGCTCCCAATTCTGTCCAAGTCCTGAACAGCAACTTTGTGCCACATGTCCTAAGTGTCCTTAACCTCTTTTGGTGCTTCACCACTCTGAACTGGATTCCAGTCTTTTGTGTCCTCCCAGCTATTCAGAAGCTCCATAACTTCCCACTGTCAGGCTTTGCGCACACTGATGGGCCTCTCTATGGCCACCTAGGACGCAGGCGTGTCATGCCCTTCTGCAATTCCCAGCTCAGCCTGTTGTTCACAACCCTGCTCATGGGATCCTTCCTCAGGCACATTATGGGACTGAGCTTTCCTCCACTGAAGCCCATCTTTTCAGTGCCAGTAATCACTTCCTGTCTGGATCTGCCTCTGTCTCCTCCCACCCCCGCTGGCCCAGGTAAGAGTGACTCACTATAGCAGGTGCTGAACACAGGCCAGTATTCATAAAGGACTTACACGTGTGCCCTGTTAGATCCCAGGAGTCCTCACAGCCAGCCTATTCTAAGTTAGGGCAGAGTGCTGAGGGAGGGCCTCAGGACAGGTGCAAGCCAGGGCTTAGAGGGGCAGAGATGGTCTAGAGGCTGAGTGGTCAGCCAACGCAACCAGGTTCAGTGAACCCGGTTCAGAGAAGCAGGAGCTGTGGGTCAGGGGGGCACTGGGAGAAGTCCAGCCTAGCTTAATCTGCACAGCAGCATGCTCCCTGCTGCCATCTCAGGGAACCCCTCCTCCCATTTCCTGATTCTCCCTTCAGCTTGGCTCACTGGGTCTGCTTTGGGGATAAGCAGCACTTACCTGTCTGAGGTGAGATTCATGACAGTCTGGCCACCTGTGGAGAAGGTGATGAAGGACATCCGCTGTTTGGGGCTGGGGAGGAAGCACTCCTTGTGAGAAGCATAAACACAGTCTCAAGTGACACTAATGAGCAACCAGAGAGGGGTGCATTACAACTCGTGCCCCCCACCCCAACTTTTCCACTTTGGGACTTAGTTTCCAAATCTGTAAATTCCCATAAGGTTAGTGAAGAAATCTGAGAAGATGATGTTTTTTTTTTTTGGAATAGAGTTCTAGGAAGGCATCCTTGTCCAGCCCTCTACTGCCAACTCCCCAAAAGTTTCTCACTGTAATACACATGCAGACATACACAGACATAAACTCAGGCTTGTGTTCATGCACCGTCCATAGACAGAGAGATAGACAGCTAAGCATCTTGCAAGAGGCCCTCCCAAATAGTCTTTTCTACTCTAAAATTCTTTTGACCTTCCCTGTTCTTCCCTTCTTTCCTGCCCTTCCTGCCTCACTTCATCTCAAATTATTCTTTTTTTTCAAGAATATATCCCTCACTTTCCTCTCCCTGGGACTGTCTTATTGATCTGTTTACCTCTATTTTCTCTTAGCTAAATGGCTTCCATGAATTCCTAGCTCTGCTTGCAATTGCTCCTGGCTCTTGTTCTATTTTACCCACAATTAACTGTCTTTTCTTTCTGGAACACAGCCCTGATCATTTCGCACCCTTGCTCAAGATTCTTCCATAGATCTGTATTGCTCACAGCCCAGTGGGCTGGCATTATGAGCCTTTGCACCCTTAGTCCCACTTTGTCAGTCTAGCCTCATTGCCCAGCCCTCGCTTTTATTATCCCCACTCTTAAGTCAAACAGATCACTTACTCTGTGAAAAGTTTCTCACTGGGCTCTGTTTTGCTGTCTTTTCTCATGCTTTAAAGACCTAGTTCAAATGTCCACATCCTCTGTGATGCCATCCTTGACATTTTTAAGAAAGGACTTTTTTTTTTTTTTTTTAATTTAACTTGCCTTATAAGTCCTTTGCCCTTTTCCTTTGGCCCTTGGCACCATTTATCCAGGTAGTTTAGTCACCGTGTTACTGGTTTGCCTGTTTCCTAATCTGTGAGGTCCTCAATGGCAGACCGTGTGCCTTGCACTATGGTCTGACTCCCAGTCAGGAACCAAGCAAAGCCATGAGACCTGATGGAACCAATGTGACCTGTCCTTCTTTCCTGCTCCAGAACACCACTCTGGGATTTGTGCCCCTGATCCGAGGGACTACGTGCCATTGAGTCTAAATAGCTGTGTACTCTGCCTGGCAAGGGAAGACACCCTACAACATGAAGAAACCATACTTTTCAAACTTCTTTACCACTCCCTCCACAAAGTTGTAAATGTGCATCCAGTTGTCGTCCACACTGCCGGACCTGAAAATGAAAACTTGTGTTAGAGCGATTAGGCACATTCATCTTGTGGGCATAGTTTGTCTTTCCTACCTTCTAGCACTTCCTTTGTTAACCTCCTGCTGACTTTGCTTGGTTGAAGCCTGCCTCTTACTCTAAATGACCTCTTTGGGTCACCCCAGTGGTGACTTACATAAATGTGAATTGTGGTGTTTGACCAATCAGACCTGTGTGCTTGGGAGAGAGGCAAGACCAGGATGGTTGTTCATGTTAGGTGGCCCTGTGAGACAAGAAATGAGATAGGTTGCTTTATTTGGAAAAGCCTCTAGTGATTTTTACATATTGGATTTTCCAGTCTTCTACTTCCTTTTGGAAAGAAACTTTCCTAGCTGTCCATCCCACTCATACTACTTGAAGGGGTGTGTGGTGGTGGGTGGGGGTTAGGGTTCTTAGGCTCCACATCTCAACAAAAGGCTTTTGGTTTTTCCTCTCTATCATTCCTTCAGTCTCTTCCAGGCTGCTTTTAAAACTCAACAGATTGAGAAAACAAATGATAGGTAATTCTAACAATTTGAAGGTTAGCATTGGTACATATGTACCACGCAATTCACATATGTGATTTCCAATTTCAGAACATTTCCTATCATATCAGCATAATTGATTTTTAAATTATATTTTTCAATTAAAGTTTATATATGTATAATTTTATTTTATATTAGTTTCAGATGTACAGCATAGTGATTAGATAATTACATACTTTAGAAAGTAGTCCCATATTTCCAGTTCCCACCTGGTACCATATATAATTATTAAAATATTATTGACTCTGATCTTTATGCCATACTTTTACATCTCTCTGACTATTTTGTAACTACCAATTCATAACTTATTCCCTTCATCTTTTTCACTTAGTTCCCTTACCTCCCTCCCCTCTGGGAACCATTATTCTGTTCTCTGTATCTATGAGTCTGTTTCTATTTAGTTTCTTTGTTTATTTTGTTCTTTAGATTCCAAATATAAGTAAGATGATGTGGTATTTGTCTGACTTATTTCACGTAGCATATCCTCTAGGTTCATCCATGCTGTCATAAATGGTAAAATTTCCATCATTTTTATGCCCAAGTAATTGTTCTATATACAATAGAACAATTAAGTATATACCATGACTTAAAAAAATTTTTTTTCTACCACCCATCTATTGATGGATACTTGACTTGCTTCTATATTTTGGCTATTGTTAATAATGCTGCAATAAACATACTGGTGCATATATTCTTTAAAATAAATGTTTTTGGCTCTTTTGGATATATACCCAGGAGGGAAATCACTGTGTCATAGACAGTTCCATTTCTAATTTTTGGAAGAACCTCCATACTGCCTTCCATAATAGCTGCACCAAATATTCATTCCCACCAGCAGTTAAAAAGGGTTTCCTTTTCCCCACATCCTCATCAACACTTGTTTATTGATTTATTGGTGATAGCCATATTGACAGTGAGGTGATATCGTATTGTGGTTTCAAGTTGCACTTTTTTTTCCTGGTGATTAGTGACATTGAGAATTTTTACATACATCTACTGGCCATCTGTATGTCCTTTTTGGAGAAGTGTTGTCTATTAAGGTCCTTTGTCTAGTTATTATTTGGATTGTTTGTTTTCTGGTGTTGAATTGTATGAGTATCTTAAACATTTTTAAAAAAATTTTATTGTTGTTGAATTACATCCATCCCCTTTTTGCTCCCTTCTGTCCCCCTCCCCACCCACCCATTGCCCCCAAAGTTAATCCCACCTGTTGTCCATGTCCATGGTTCCTTTATACTAGGTTCTTGTCTAAGTTGCTCCCATTTCTTGTCTCTGCCTCCCACTCCCCCCACCCTCTTTCACCCTGACCACCGAAGACCTTCAGTGTCATTCATATATTTGTATTCATATATTTGGTTCTGTTTTGCTTGTTGTTAGTTTTGTTCATTATTGTCCTGTAATGGGTGAGATCATATGATATTTGTCCTTCACTGACTGGCTTATTTCACTAAGCATAATATTCTCCAGTTCCATCCATGTTGTTGCAAAGGGTACAAGTTCCTTTTTTCTTTCTGCTATATAGAATTCCAATGTGTAAATGTACCAAAGTTTTTTGATCCAATCATCCACTGATGGGCACTTAGGCTGTTTCCAGCACTTGGCTATTGTAAATAGTGCCACTATGAACATAGGTGTGCATAGGTTCTTATGAATTGGTGTTTCAGGATTTTTTGGGTATAGTCCAAGTAGTGGAATTGCTGGATCAAAAGGCAGTTCCATTTTTAGTTTTTTAAGGAAACCCCATACTGTTTTCCACAGTGGCTGCACCAGCCTACATTCCCACCAACAGTGTATGAGGGTTCCCTTTGTCCCGCATCCTCGCCAACACTTGTTGTTTGTTGATTTGCTGATGATGGCCATTCTGACAGGTATGAGGTGGGATCTTATTGTGGTTTTCATTTGCAACTCTCTGATGACTAGTGATGTTGAGCATTCTTTCATATGCCTCTGGGCCCTTTGTATATCATCCTCAGTGAGTTGTCTGTTCAGGTCATTTGCCCATTTTTTAATTGGGCTGTCTGCCTCCCTGGTGTTGAGTTGCGTTAGTTCTTTATATATTTTGGACATCAGACCCTTGTCTGAGGTATCATTGGCAATTATGTTTTCCCATACAGTTGGTTCCCTTTGAATTTTGCTGATATTTTCTTGACCTGAACAGAAACTTTGTTGATTCGTTCTTTGATTTCCTTTGCCCTTGGTGAAGTATTAGTAAACATATTTTTGCATAGGATATCCAAAAGTTTAGTGCCTATATTTTTCCCCAGGACCTTTCTGGTGGCACTGCTTATGTTTAAATCCTTTATCCATCTTGAGTTTATTTTGGTGTATGGTGTAAGTTGGTGGTCTAGTTTTATCTTTTTGCATGTTGCTGTCCAGTTCTCCCAACACCATTTGTTGAAGAGACTGTTTTTACTCCATTGGATGTTCCTTCCCCCTTTGTCAAATATGAGTTGATCATAGAGTCCTGGGTT
>PVIW01018188.1:0-12211 GCA_004026585.1 Noctilio leporinus | reverse complement strand
AGTATGATGTTGGCTTCAGGTTTCTCATAGATGGCCTTTATGATGTTGAGGTATGCTCCCTCTATTCCCATTTTGCTGAGGGTTTTTATCATAAATGGTTGCTGTACTTTATCAAATGCTTTTTCAGCATCTATTGATATGATCATATGGTTTTTATCTTTCAATTTGTTGATGTGGTGTATTACATTGATTGATTTACCATCCTTGCATTGTTGTACCATCCTTGCATCCCTGGGATGAAGCCCACTTGATCATGGTGCATGATCTTTGTAATATACTTCTGAATCTGATTGGCCAATATTTTGTTGAGAATTTTAGTATCTATGTTAATCAGAGATATTGGCCTGTAGCTTTCTTTCTTTGTTGGATCTTGCCCTGGTTTTGGGATTAGAATAATATTGGCTTCATAGAAAGAGTTTGAGAGTCTTCCCTCTTCCTGGATTTTTTGGTATAGTTTGAGGAGGATAGGAGTTAGTTCTTCTTGAAATGTTTGGTAAAATTCTCCTGTGTAGCCATCTGGACCAGGGCTTTTGTAAATGCACCAAAGATTTTTGATCCAATCATCCACTGATGGGCACTTACACTGTTTCCGGCACTTGGCTATTGTAAATAACACTGCTAGGAACATAGAGGTGCATAGGTTCTTATGAATTGGTGTTTCAGGGTTCTTCGGGTATAACCTTAGTAGTGGAATTGCTGGATCAAAAGGCAGTTCCCTTTTTAGTTTTTTAAGGAAACTCCATACTGTTTTCCACAGTGGCTGTACCAGCCTGCATTCTCATCAACAGTGCACCAGAGTATCCTTTCCCGACATCCTTGCCAAACTTTGCTTGTTGATTAGTTGATGTTTGCCATTCTGACAGGTGTGGTTTATTATTGTGGTTTTAATTTGCATCTCTCTGATGGTTAGTGATGTTGAGCATTCTTTCATATGCCTTTGGGCCCTTTGTATGTCCTTCTCAGGGACTTGTCTGTCCAGGTCTTTTGCCCGTTAAAATTTTTTTTTTAATTTTATTAATTATTTTTAGAGAGAGGGTAAGGGAGAGAGGCAGATAGGGAGAGAGACTTCAATGTATGGTTGCCTTTCACCTGCCTCCAACTATGGAGCTGGCTTCAAGCTGGTTATGTGTGCCCTGGCTGGGAATTGAACCAGCATCCTTTGGGTTCCCAGGCTGGTGCCTTATCCACTGTGCCACGAGCCAGGGCCCTTTGCCCATTTTTTAATTGGGCTGTCTCTCTCCCTGGATTTGAGTTGTGTAAATTCTTTATATATTTTGGATATCAAACCCTTGCCTGAGGTATCATTGCCAAATATGTTTATCATATACAGTTGGTTCCCTTTTAATTTTGCTGGTATATTCTTTAGCTGAACAGAAACTTATCAGTTTGAAATAGTCCCATTTGTTTATTAGTTCTTCTATTTCCTTTGCCCTTGGAGAAGTATCAGTAAACATATTTCTGGGTAGGATAACTAAAATTTTACTGCCTCCAGGACCTTTATGGTGGTACTGCTTATGTTGTCCATTTCTCCCAACACCACTTGTTGAAGAGACTGTTTTTACTTCATTTGATGTTCCTTCCCCCTTTGTCAAATATTAATTGACCATAGAGTTCGGGGTTTATTTCTGGGCTCTCTATTCTGTTCCATGATCTATATGTCTATTCTTATGCCAGTACCAGACTATTTTGATTACAGTAGGCACTACAGATGTCCTGTATTGTGATTTCTCCTACCTTGTTCTTCTTTCTCAAGATGGCTGTGGCAATTTGTGGGCATTTTTGGCTCCATATAAATTTATGAAGTATTTTTTATTTATCTGTGAAATATGTCATTGCTATTTTAGTTGGGATTGCATTGAATCTATAGCTTGTTTTGGGTAGTACGGACATTTTAATGATGTTAATCTTTCCCATCCATGGACATGGTATATGCTTCCATTTATTTGTATCTTCCTTCATTTCTTTCTTCAATGTTGTGTAGTTTTCTGAGTACAGGTCTTTTACCTCCTTGGTTAAGTTTATTCCTAAGTATTTTATTTTTCTTGTTGCTATGGTAAATGGGATTTATTTTTTACCTTCTACCTCTGATATTTCATTATTGGTATATAAAAATGCTTTTGATTTCTGAATATTGACTTTATGTCCAGCTATTTTGCTAAATTTGCTTATTAGGTTGAGTATGTTTTCGGTGTAGTCCATCAGGTTTTGTATGTACACTATCATGTCATCTGAAATAATGACAGTTTTAGTTCCTTCTTTCCAATTTATATACCTTTGATTCCTTTTCTCTTGTCTGAAAGCTATGGCTAGAACTTCCAAAATGATGTTGAACAGAAGTGGAGAAAGTGGACAGCCTTTCCTTGTTCCTGATCTTAGGGGGAAAGCTTTTAATTTTGCCCATTGAATATGATGTTGGCTTTAGTTTTCTCATATATGGCCTTCATCATGTTGAGGTATGCTCCCTAAATTCCCATTTTACTAAGTATTTTTATCATAAATGGTTGCTGCACTTTATCAAATTCTTTTCCAGCATCTATTTATATAATCATATGTTTTTGTCTTTCATTTTGTTTATGTGATGTATTGCATTTGTTGACTTGTGCATGTTGTGCAATCCTTGCATCCCTGGGATGAAACCCACTTGATCATGGTGTATGAACTTTTTAATGTATTGCTGGATCTGGTTGGTCAGTATTTTGTTCAGAATTTTAGCATCTATGTTCATCAAAGATATTGGCCTATGGTTTTCTTTTTTAACTGTGTCTTGTCCTGGTTAAGTTTGGGATTAGAATAATATTGGCCTCATAGAAAGAATTTGGGAGTGTTTCCTCTTCTCGTTTTTTTTTAGAATAGGTTGAGAAGGATAGGAGTTAGTTCTCTAAATGTTAGGTAAAATTCACCTGTGTAGCCATCCAGTCTGGGGCTCTTGTGCTTTGGGAGAGTTTTGATTACTTCTTCAATTTCACTAGTTGTTATTGGTCAATTCAGGCTTTCTGCTTCTTCTGGATTTAGTTATGGTAGATTATGCATTTCCAGAAATGTGTCCATTTCACCCAGGTTATCATATTTCTTTTCATATAGTTGTTTGTAATAATTTCTTACAATCCTTTGTATTTCTGTGGTACCAGTTGTGATTTCTCCTCTGTCAGTTCTGATTCTGTTTATTTGGGTCCTCTCTCTCTTTTTCTTTATGAGTCTGGTTAAAGGCTCATCAGTTTTGTTTATTTTTTCAAAGAACCAACTCCTGGATTTATTGATTCTTCAAATTGTAGTTTTAGTCTTTAAGTTATTTAATTCTGCTCTGATCTTAATCATTTCCTTCCTTCTCCTTGCTCTGGGTTTTGTTTGTTGCTGCTCCTCTAGTTCTTGCAGCTTTATGATTAGGTTGTTTCTATAAGCTTCTTCTATTCTATTTAGGTAGGCCTGTATTGTTATGAATTTCCCTCTAAGGACTGCCTTTGCTCTGTCCCATAGGTTTTTGGGCTGTTGTGTATTATTGTCATTTGATTCCAGAAACTTATTGATTTCATCTTTGATCTCATTATTAACCCATTCCTTACTTAAAAGCATGTTTTTCAGTCTCCATGAGTTAGAGTGTTTTTGTTTTTTCCCTTAAGGTTGATTTCTAGTTTCAATCCATTGTGATCTGAGAAGATGCTTGGTATTATTTCGAGTTTCTTGAATTTGTGGAAGTTTGTCTTGTGACCTACCATGTGGTCTATCTTTGAGAATGTTCCATGTGCATTAGAAAAGAATGTGTATTTTGCTTCCTTGGGGTGAAATGTCCTGTATATATCATTTAAGTCCCTTTCCTCTAGGGTGTTGTTCAATGCCACAATATCCTTGGTGTTTTTTTGTTTGTAAGATCTATCCATTGTTGATAATGGTGTATTAAAATCCCCTCCTATTAGTGTGTTGCTATCTATATCCTTCTTGAACTTCTCCAAGATTTTCCCTATATAATTGGGAGATCCTATGTTGGGTGCATATTTGTTTACCAGAGTTATAGCTTCATGATGGATTGTTCCCTTAAGTATTATGAAATGTCCTTCTTTGTCTCTTTTTATGGCCTTCATTGTAAAATCCATTTTGTCTGAAATAAGTATTGCTACTCCAGCCTTTTTTTCATGTCCATTTGCTTGATATATATTTTTCTATCCTTTCACTTTCAACCTGCGTCGATCCTTTGTTCTGAGGTGGGTCTCTTGAATACAGCATATATGTGGGTCATGTTTTCTTATCCATTCCGCTACCCTATGTGTTTTGATTGGTGCATTTAATTTGTTTACATTTAAGGTTATTATTGATTGATACTTATTTATTGCCATTTTCTCCATTTGTACTTGTGTTCCTCTCTGTCTCTCCCTGTTTCTTAATCTTTTTTAAGCAGACCCTTTAGCATTTCTTGCAATGGTGGTTTGGTAGAGATGTATTCTTTTAGTCTTCTTTTGTCTGTGAAACTCCTTATTTCTCCTTCCATTTTGAATGAGAGCCTTGATGGGTAGTGTATTCTTGGTTGCAGGACTTTGTTTTCCATTACTTGGAATAATTTTTGCTATCTGGCTAGTATTTTTTTTGTTGTTGTTGTTGTTGTTGAATAATCATTTGATAACCTTATCAGAGCCCCCTTATATGTTATTAGCTGTTTCTCTCTTGATGCTTTTAGGTTTCTCTCTTTGTCTTTGAAATTTGCCATTTTAATTATGATGTGTCTTGGAGTGGGTCTGTTTGGATTCATCCTCATTGGGAGACTCTGGGCTTCCTGAACTTGAGTAAAATTTTCACTTACCATATTAGAGAAGTTTTCTATCATTACTTTTCTGAATGTATGGAAACAAGATTTTTGATTCCTTGTTTCTCTTCTCCTTCTGGTATCCCTATGATACGGATATTATTGCATTTCATGGTTTCCTGCAGCTCTCGTAAAACTTCATTCCTGTTCAGTCTTTTTTCATTTTGTTTGCACTGTCTTGGAATATTTTTCTACATTGTCCTCCAGCTCACTAATCCAATCCTCTGCTTCCTCTAGCCTGCCGTTGATTCCTTCTACTGTATTCTTCAAGTCAGAAATTGTATTCTTTATTTCCTCCTGGCTCTTGCTGATAGTTTCTATGTCATTTTTAATGCTGGTGTAGTTCTCATTAAGTTCCTTGTAGCTTCCTTGGAGTTGTTTGTAGATTCCCTGGAGTTGTTTGTAGTTTTCTTCGAGCTGGCTGAGCTCATTGAGCTTCTCTATTATCATTATTTTGAATTCCATATCTGATAGTTTACTTGCTTCCGTTTCATTAATGATCTTTCTGGGGATTCCTCCTTTCCTTTGGTGATGGACTGTTTCTTTTTCTTCCCATTTTTAGGTTTCATTGTAATCCAGTCAGACTGTGATCAGCTGCCAGGCTAAGGAGCTGCTAGGCTGGAAGGATTGATTCAGTAGTAATCCTATTGGTCTGTGATCCATCACCAGGCTCAGATGCAGCTTGGGGGGTACAGACCAACTCAGTTTTAAATCAATGAATCAGCTACCAAACTCAGGCTCTGCTGAGCTAGACAGAGAGGTTCAATTGTAGTCCCATGGATGAGCCACCAGTTCAGGTGCAGCTTGGTGGGACAGATTTGGATGTAAATCAATGAATATGTGATCAGCCGCCAGGCTCAGGCACCACTGAGGTAGGCAGTAAGATCCAATTGTAATCCAATGAATCTGTGATCAGCTGCCAGTCTAAGGGGCCACTGGCCTAGACTGAAAGATTCAATTGTAATCCAATGAGTTTGTGATCAGCCACCAGGCCCAGGTGCCACTGGGTGAGATAAACCAACTCAGCTGTAAACCAATGAATCCACGATCAGCCACTAGGCTCTCAGGCCACTGTGTGGGGGCTGACTGACTGACCCAGCTGTAAGTTAGAGAGTTTGTAATCAGCCAGCAGGCCCAGGCACTGCTGAGCGAGAAATACCTGTTCAGGTGCCAACTATTGTATCTATGCTTAGACACGGCAGGGCAGAAGAAGTTTATTTAGATGTAAATCAAAGAATTGTGATCAGGTGCCAGGCTTAGGTACCGCTGGGTGGGGCAGATTGCTTCCAGTGGGCAGTGCTATGAGGACCCCTCATACAGAAGCCACTTGGCCCAGCACAATCCACCTGAAGTGTGGGTTATGAGTTGGCACTGGGATCCCTGCAGCTGCTTTTCCACTTCTCTCCTCCAAGCCACTGTCCCAAACTCTCCCCACATGTCTTTAGTCCATTCTGCCCTCCCTCCACTGGAGCCCATGGTAGATGGGTGTCAATGTGTTTTCACTGTGGTTCACCTTAGTATCCTCCATCTCCAGTGCTCTTCTAGGCTAGTAAACTCCACAGCTTTCCACCCTCTCAGCCTATGCTACTCCACTCTCTGCTGTGTTGCTATAGCTGGGAAACCCAGCTGTGGGACCAGAGCCCACCCTTCTCAGGTGGAGCCCCCGGCTCTGTTCCTTTGGCTGCTGCCTCCGGTGGGGGCCCAGCCAGCCCTCTCACTTTTCCACAATTCCAACCAGTCATGTTGTGATGAAGCATCCTCTTCTGTTCTGTCTGTGGTTATAAAACTTCTTTCCAGCTGGTATTCTGTTGGTAATTCCAGCTGATTTTTTTCTCCTAAAAAAGTAATTCCAGATGCGACCTGGGAGGAGATTGGTGTAGCTCCACTTACTTTTCCACCATCTTGCTGGAACCTCCTATTTTAAAAATTTTTAACAAAATTTATTGGGGTGACACTGGTTAATGAAATTATGTAGGTTTCATTTGTACGATTTTATAATACACCATCTTTATTGTGTATTCACCACTAAAAGTCAAGTCTCCTTCTGTCACCATTTATCCTCCCCTTTACTCTCTTCTACCTCCCCCACTTCTATTTTTCATCTAGTAATCACTGTACTGTTGTCTGTGTCTACAGGCTTTTTCTTAATCCATTTACTTTTTTATTGTTGTTCTATTACAATTGTCCCATTCTCCCTCATTGCTCTCCCCTGTCCCACACCCATCCTCCCTGCCACAGTCATTCCTTACCTAGTTGTTCATGTTCATAGGTGATTTATATTGACTAGCCTCTTCTCCTTCATTTTCTCATTGTCTCCCTCACCCCTCCCCTCTGGTCACTCAGGGCACATGGAGAGTCAGGTCAATTTGTCTGGGAAGGTTGCTTTAAAGAGCATAGGCATTGAAGAATGTAGACTGAGGTTTAAACATTGGTACCTTCTCTCATAGTTGTGTGATCTTGGGCAATTTGAGGTGACATTTTCTCAGCAGCAATATGGGTATAACAAAATCTACCCCACAAACTGTATGAAATAAGAGGAAAAATAGGAATGGCCTAACTCAGTGCACAGAGTTATAAAGGAGCCTGTTTATCCTGGATGTCCAGGACCTGCCCTGTTCTGTGAGGGAGGAAACCTACCTAGCAAGTAGTGGTGAGGGGCAGCAGAGTAGTATCTTAAAGTAGTGTCAATGGAAGAGAGATGGCAAAGGAATTTCAAAGGGTTTTTCCTGATCCAAGAGCTTGAATTCTTTCAGAACTAGGACCTCATCCCCTAGAGATGCCAAGTAGTACCTCAGGGAGATAGCCCATTGGGGCTGAGGCCATCTCCCCAGGCATACAAGGGATATCCTGATGAGGTTTTGTGCCTAGAACCCCAGGGTAGGAAAGGAGAACCCACCCCCAGGTTCTGCTTGGGGCTCTGCCTGCAGTTTCATGCCATTAGCAGGCAAGACACTGGTGCATGTGAGCAATTACCCCTTAATGTTTAATGTGCTGAGAAACCATTAGACCTTGAAATGGACAGTTCTCAGTTGGTAACTTTAATTATTGTTAAGACTCGGTCACACCTGCTCATTATCAATTATGTAGGATATCTCCTAGGGTGCTAGGGGCTTTTCCCCATTTCCTTCTTTCTCAGGGTTGCAGATTGCTGCCTTCAGGTGGCTGGAGAAACAGCACCATCCATGCAGTAGGTTCTTATTGCTGTGTTCTGGGGCCTGGCCTGACTTAGGACAAAAGAAAGCTTCTCAGAGGGCAAGACAAGGAAGGACCTTCTGGCACAAATTAGGAGGGCCTGAGGGGCACTAATTGCATAGCAGGGTATCCTTTACTTTTGCTTTCATTAACACATTTCCTTCTGTCACTGCCTCTATTTTGCAGATAGGGAAACAACCACGTAGAGGTTAAGAAATAGCAGTCACCTCTTAGCCTAGCTAGTGTGCATCCCCTTCTTGGAGAACTGTCCATGGAAGCCTTAGGCCTAACTGCCATTAATATAACATGTGACCTCCAGCCCACCTCTCCCCTCACTCCATTTCCATGGCTGCCTAGTCCAGGGATTCCTGGGCCATTCAGAGGTTCTCTTCTGGAAATGGAGAGTTGGGACTTAGCTGGTTGAATGCTGCACCTGGAGATGATGGGGATCCAGGAGCCTGGGTGGCTCATTTGAATCATATATAGAGAAAGCCAGATTCTAGAAATAAATTCACAGAGGCAGGGAGAGGAGGGGGAGAGGCAGAATGGGAAAGAGAGAGAGAGAGAGAAAGAAAGAAAGAGAGAAAAGAAGGGGAAGCTAGAGATAAACACAGAAATCACCCCTGGTCCTTTGCTCTCTATTTGCTTGAGAGACCTTGCTGTACTTGCTACCCTCAGGTTTCTAGAGGCAATCATGCATCCTTTTCTTTCTTGAAATATTTTCCTATTCCCAATTCAGTAGTAAGCTCAGATATAACCCTTTTGAGGCCAGCCCTGGTGGTCAGTCAAATAATAGAGGGCTCATATCCCTTCGGATTTCAAGGGCTAGGTTAGTCCCTGGAGAACTGCAGGTGCAGCTCTGACAGGCTGGAAAAGGAGGCAGAAAGGAGGCAGCTGCTCTCCACAGACCCCAGCAGTGTTTGCTACTCCCTGCAGAATCTTCTACCAACCTCATCCAACCCAGAACCCCCTAACACTGGGCTGTGCTCAGGCAAATAGAGAGAGACACCACATACCAGCAGCCAGGCCTCTGGCTCTGAGTTTTAAGAAGGGAAGGGGGAATAAAAGGGAAAAAGTGAACATGAGTAATGGACTTGGAAAGAGGCATATGAGATAACACTGAATAATAACACGTCAAAAACTACAAGATGTATTTTTTTATTTCCCAGTGGAGTTTCCATTGTGCTAATCCATCACTGTAGAGCAGGCACAATTATGCTTCCCCCCAAAAAGCTCTGGAAGATAAATGTGAGTAAATTAGGGTTTATTATATTATTTGGGGTGATATAATTTTCAAGTGGGCCCTTATTAAATTACTTCTTCTAGTGCTGACACCTCCTGCTTGGGCCTCTGCACCTTCGCTCTACTTTCCTGTCTGGAGCTGCTTTGTATTTTAATACTCCTCATCACTTTTGGTGGGGGTGGAGAGAGCTGAAAGGGAAGCTGAGTTGCTGCTGGTCAGGCTGGGTGTGATCTTCACTGGCCTCCCTATGATCACAGAACCACAACTCACACAGCATGGAGATACATATAGAGAGATGCCAGCCTACACACTCATTCATAGTTGGGGAAACTGAGACCCAAGGAAGAAAAGTGAGTGGCTAGGGATAGAGTTGAGATGAGAATCTGTGTGCTGACTCCCAGACCAGTGTGCCAGCCAGCCTTCTTTGTTTCAGAGCAGCTTCAAGTCCAACTGCAAAACCCCATAGAATTTAGGAATTTAGGAGTCTTGCTTATCTACTGTGGGATCTTTTCTATGACCCAGCAGGAGATACAACAGAAGACCTGTGATCTAGTCTTGGTTTGACTACAGAATCATTGTGTGAATTTAGGCAACTGATCTTATCTTTCTAAGTCTTTGTAGTAAATCTACCATCTTTTTGCTAAACAGGCTTGGAACAACTTAGTGTTTTTCAGACTATGTTTTTTTAGTATTGGAACTCTGGTTTGGAGCCCTATTTGGAACTCTAATATATAAAATAGTTAAATGAGGAGTTACTCTGATTGAAGAAGAGGACTGGAGATCAGCTGGCCCTCCCCTCACTTTCCCCTATCTTTCCCCACCTGGTTTGAAGCTACTGGGCCCAATTTCTGCATCTGACCTGACTATACTCCGAAGCACGCTTCTGGCATCTTGGCTGAGTCCTGCTCACTCTCCAGACATGGGCCATATCTCTCCCACTGCTGAGAGCCTCTGCTCAATCTTCACAGGATCAACCCCCACAGTCTTGTTGTCTTGGTTCCAATATGTGTAACGCATGGAGCTCAGCCTCATGATTAGTACATGGCTTTGCCATTTATTATTAGCTGTGCGATTTTGGCAAATTATTGCTATTGTTTTATTTTATTTTATTTTTTAAAGGATATATACTTAAAATTTATTTATTTAATATTTTTAGAAAGAGGGGAAGGGAGAGAGGAAGAGAGAGAGTGAGACATCAATGTATGGTTGCCTTTCACCTGCCTCCAGCTACAGACTTGGCTGAATACCTAGCTTGCAACCTGGTTATGTGCCCTGACTGGGAATTGAACCAGTGAACTTTGGGTTCACAGGCTGGCACCTTATCCAGTATGCCAGCAGCCAGGGCCTATTGCTATTATTTTAATCTCATGAAGTCTTTTTCATCATCTCTAAAATGGGTCAATAATAATTTTTGCCTCATAAGGCAGTGATGCTTAAATGAGAAAACATATGTAAAATACTTAGCATGGTATCCAGCATGCTGTAAATTATAGTTATTATTTTCATTATGAATACTACTGCCCTGGTATTTCTCTTAGTTAGGCTTATATAAAGATTTATTACAGAACACAATAGATTCTTAACAAATGGATAAATGATAAATGTCATTTTTATTAGTTATTATGATAATAGGCACCATGGGAAACCAGTTGTGAATACATTCCTGCCCCCACTCTCAACAGGCCCTCATGTTCAGCTTGCCCACTTGGATATGGGCACCAAGCCTGATTGGGGATTGGGATCCAGGAGAAGATGATGGGGGAGCTTGGAGCAGAAAGTAATGAGCCTCAGCCGAGTTGTCAGCCAAGGCTTTAGAGAAGAGGTGGACTGCTATCCTGCTGCCGCACAACTGACACACACTGAGCAGTTTAAAACAAGCCTATGAACCACAGAGGCAGAAGTAGAATGCGGTTGCCAGGACGGTGGGGAGGGGAAGTGGGAGTTATTGTTTAATGAGTGTTGAACTTCCGTTGGCCAGATGAACAGTTGCCTGGAGAATGGTAGCACAACATGTAAATGTACTCCATACTGCTAAACTGTACATTAAAAATGGTTATGATGGTAACTTTGTTAATGTGTATTTTAACATAATTAATAATTAAAAATAAAATGACAAGAAACCACACAACAAAATCTTATACAACACTATATGTGATTCCCCTATTCCAGAGGTCAGAAGTTTGACCTGGCTCATGGTAACCATGAGGCTAAACTCAAGGTGGTAGGCTGAGTTCTCATATAGAGGCTCTGGGAGAAAACCCATTTCTAAGCTCATGCATGTTATTGGCAGTTGTAAGACTGAGGTCCCATATCCTTGCTGATGCTAGGTTGGCAGTCACGGTGAGCTCCCCAGAGGCTGCTTTTGGGCTTCTCCCCTGGGGTCCTTCTATTTTCAAGATGGCAGCAGTGTGTCAAATCTTTCTCACACTTCCAATATCCCTGCCCTTCCTTCGATGACCAGCTGGAGAACCTCTGCTTCTAAAGGTCTCAGTGAGTAGGTCAGTCCACCTGAATCATCCTGTAACTTTTTTTTTTTTTTTTTTAATTTTATTGTTGTTGTAGTACATCCATCCCCTTTTTGCTCCCCTCTGTCCCCCAACCCACCCACCCATTCCCCCCAAAGTCAATCCCACCTCTTGTCCATGTCCATGGTTCCTTTATACTAGGTTCTTGTCTAAGCTGCTCCCCTTCTTTGACTCTGCCTCCCCCCTCCCCGCAAACCCGTTCCCCATGACCACTGAAGGCCTATTCCTTGTATTCATACTTGGTTCTGTTTTGCTTGTTCTTAGTTTTGCTCATTATTGTCCCGTAATGGGTGAGATCATATGATATTTGTCCTTCACTGACTGGCTTATTTCACTAAGCATAATACTCTCCAGTTCCATCCATGTTGTTGCAAAGGGTACAAGTTCCTTTTTTCTTTCTGCTATATAGAATTCCATTGTGTAAATGTACCAAAGTTTTTTGATCCAATCATCCACTGA
>PVIW01018187.1:0-12217 GCA_004026585.1 Noctilio leporinus | reverse complement strand
TCAAAACAGCCTGGTACTGGCATAAGAATAGACATATAGATCAATGGAACAGAATAGAGAGCCCAGAAATTAACCCAGGACTCTATGGTCAACTAATATTTGACAAAGGGGGAAGGAACATCAAATGGAGTCAAAACAGTCTCTTCAACAAATGGTGTTGGGAGAACTGGACAGCAACATGCAAAAAGATAAAACTAGAACACCAACTTACACCATACACCAAAATAAACTCAAGATGGATAAAGGATTTAAACATAAGCAGTGCCACCATAAAGATCCTGGAGAAAAATATAGGCAGTAAACTTTCGGATATCCTACGCAAAAATATGTTTACTGATACTTCACCAAGGGCAAAGGAAATCAAAGAATGAATCAACAAATGGGAATATATGAAATTGAAAAGTTTCTGTTCAGCTAAAGAAAATATCAGCAAAATTCAAAGGGAACCAACTGTATGGGAGAACATAATTAACAATGATAACTCAGACAAGGGTCTGATCTCCAAAATATATAAAGAACTAATGTGACTCAACACCAGGGAGACAGACAGCCCAATTAAAAAATGGGCAAAGGACCTGAACAAACAACTCACTGAGGAAGATATGCAAAGGGCCCAGAGGCATATGAAAGAATGCTCAACATCACTAGTCATCAGAGAGATGCAAATTAAAACTACAATAAGATACAACCTCACACCTGTCAGAATGGCAATCATCAACAAATCAACAAACAACAAGTGTCGGCAAGGATGTGGGGCAAAGGGAACCCTCATACACTGTTGGTGGGAATGTAGGCTGGTGCAGCCACTGTGCAAAATAGTATGGGGTTTCCTTAAAAACTAAAAATGGAACTGCCTTTTGATCCAGCAATTCCACTACTTGGACTATACCCAAAGAACCCTGAAACACCAATTCATAAGAACCTATGTACCCCTATGTTCATAGCAGCACTATTTACCATAGCCAAGTGCTGGAAACAGCCTAAGTGCCCATCAGTGGATGATTGGATCCAAAAACTTTGGTACATTTACACAATGGAATTCTATATAGCAGAAAGAAAGAAGAAACTTGTACCCTTTGCAACAACATGGATGGAACTGGAGAGTATTATGCTTAGTGAAATAAGCCAGTCAGTGAAGGACAAATAGCATATGATCTCACCCATTACGGGACAATAATGAGCAAAACTAACAACAAGCAAAACAGAACCAAGTATATGAATACAAGGAATAGGCCTTCAGTGGTCAGGGGAAAAGGGGTGGGGGAGGGGGGAGGGGGGAGGCAGAGGCAAGAAAGGGGAGCAGCTTAGATAAGAACCATGGGCATGGACAACAGGTGGGATTGACTTGAGGGGGAATGGGTGGGAGGGGAGGGGGACAGAGGGGAGCAAAAAGGGGATGGATATAATACAACAATAAAATTAAAAAAAAAAAAAAAACTTCAAAAGTTTATATGGATCCCCAAACACCCACAAATAGCCACAGCAATTTAGAGAAAGAAGAGCAAGGTAGGAGGAATCATACCAGACATCAAACTATACTACAAAGCTATTGTCATCAAAACTGTTTGGTACTGGCATAAGAATACACATATAAATCAATGGAATAGAATAGAGAGCCTAGAAAGAAACCCAGGACTCTATGGTCAATTAATATTCAACAAAGAGGAAGGAACATAAAATGGAGTAATAGTCTCTTCAATAAGTGGTGTTGGGAGAACTGGACAGCAACATGCAAAAATAAATAAATAAATAAATAAAACTAGACCACCTACTTACACCATACACCAGAATAAACTCAAGATGCATAAATGACTTAAACATAAGCAGTGCCACCATAAAGGTCCTGGAGAAAAATATAGGCAGTACAATTTTAGATATCCTATGCAGAAATATGTTTACTGATACTTCTCCAAGGGCAAAGGAAATAAAAGAACAAATAAACAAATGGGACTATATCAAACTGAAAAGTTTCTGTTCAGCTGAAGAAAACACCAGCAAAATTTAAATGGAACCAAATGTATGGGAAAACATATTTGCCAATGATACTTCAGACAAGGGTTTGATCTCCAAAATACATAAAGAACTTACGAGACTCAACACCAGGGAGACAGACAGCCCATTTAAAAAATGGGCAAAGGACCTGAACAAACAACTCACTGAGGAAGACATACAAAGGGCCCAGAGGCATATGAAAGAATGCTCCATATCACTAGCCAGCAGAGAGATGTAAATTAAAACCACCATAAGATACCACCTCACACCTGTCAGAATGGCAATCATCAATAAGTCAACAAACATCAAGTGCTGATGAGAATGTGGGGAAAAGGGAACCCTGGCATGCTGTTGGTGGGAATGTAGGCTGATGCAGCTACTATGGAAAATAGTATGAAGTTTTCTTAAAAAACTAAAAATGGAACTGCCTTTTGATCCAGCAATTCCACTACTAGGACTATATCCAAAGAACCCTGAAACATCAATTCATAAGAACCTATGTACCCCTATGTTCATAGCAGCGCTGTTTACCATAGCCAAGTGCTGGAAACAGCCTAAGTGCCCATCAGTGGATGATTGGATCAAAAAACTTTGGTACATTTACACAATGGAATTCTATATAGCAGAAAGAAAGAAGGAACTCCTACCTTTTGCAACAACATGGATGGAACTGGAAAGTATTATGCTTAGTTAAATAAGCCAGTCAGTGAAAGACAAACACCATATGATCTCACCTATTACAGGACAATAATGAACAAAACAAATAAATAAGCAAAATAGAACCAGATACATGAATACAATGAATAGACCTTCAATGGGCAGAGGGGAGGGGGAGGAGTAGTCAAAGAAGGGGAGCAGTTTAGTCAAGGAACTAGCATGGAAGAACCATGGACATGGACAAGAAGTGGGATTGACTTTGTGGGGGATTGCGTGGGTGGGAAGGGGACAGAGGGCAGTAAAAAGGGGATGAGTGTAATATAACAACAACAAAATTAAATTTAAAAATCTTGGAATAAGAACATTTGACAATATCCTCTCAAAATTCTTTTTTTTAATCTAAATACAGTTATTACAGTTTCATAGACTAGAAATTCTAAGTGAGTTTGTGTTCAAGCTCTACTTGTGAGGGCTCAAAGCAGAGCAGAGAAGCCAGAGGTAGGAGAGAAGTGTGATGAGGCCAAGTGATGGGTAGTTAAGTTAAATGATTGAGAAATAAAAATGCCAGAAGCTTCTCTTATTAAAAAATTAGAAATTAGGATTGCTAAGCCTAATGCAGAAAGGCATCTATAGAGAAGAGTCATGATCCACATTACCCCTCTACCCAGTGATACAACTGCATTTGCATATTTAGTAGGAAAGAATGATTCTAACTCTTTGAATTATGAGAGAAAGTAAAACATATGCAATAGTACACATGAATCAGAACATAGTGTATTTTGTTAAAATAGAAACATTAGTAAATAGTAAGTGCCCTATTATGGTACTGTCTGCCACTGGCAGGTCTGATTATGCTCTCCACCTTGCTCTTTTCCCAGCAAACTTAACTCTTTTGTCTTTGAAGCTATTTTAGGAACAAATGCACAATTCTCATGCTTCTCTGGAATGACTAGCATTTACGTTTCACCACAGACAGTCCCTGGTAACAAATCCATAATGATTCTATCATTGTGACTTAGAACAGATTCTGAGACCACCAATTCAGGTGAGGTAGAGCCATGTTAGTCAGTCATATTAGAGTTATGATATAATGTTCCTAAGCAAAGCAAATTGTGTTAAGAAGTATAAGAACTTTTCACACATTTGAAGGAATAGCCAGGAGGAATTCCCTTTTTAGTTAAAGAGGATATGACTGCAGCATTTCATGGCCCACCATGTGACAGTGGAAATGACAACAGACTCAGGCTCTGGATTACCTCTGAGATAGACCATGCATTTAAAGGGCAGCACTCAGTGCTGTGGGTTCTCCTCAGGGAAAAGGCAGTTGTTATTTCACCCCTAATCCATTTCCCAATCATGATGTTAAAGACCTACTTGTAGTAGGAAGTGAAAGCCTTGGCTACTCTCCCAATCAGATACCAATGAAATTTAGCACCTGCAGCAAGTTAGAGCTACAGGTCTACATGGTTCTAAGTCTTCTTCTTTGAATGATTCTAGACTTTCAAGCACATTTTAGTGATTTAAGACAGTGTGTACCCTATCAAAGTCCTGATTAGAATATTAATTTTAATAGCCCTCACTAATAGAAAGCTGGACCCATGTTAGGTACCTTACACATATTATTTCTTTCGTTTAGTATTACTAATCTTTATCTCATGCTTCTTACCCAAAGGGCAGTGGCCATTTGCCTTACTATGATAAACCTGGGAGACAAAAGTTTAATCTTGAGTCTCTCTGATTTTAAACTTTCCTCCAGCTTCTCAATTGGTTCTGAACTGGATGAAGGTGAAGGTAGTGTCATAACTGGTCATTTAGAACCCTGATACTCACAAAGAGGCTGTGCAGTCATGAAAGTAGCTGCTCAAGACCTCCCTTTAAGAGTCAAGGAAACAGAGAAGCCAAAGAACTTATGTGCATGACACATGGACATTAACTAAGGGGGCATTGCCAGAGGAAGTGGGGTACTGGGTGGAGGGGTGCAAAGGGGGGAAACTGGGACAACTGTTAATAGCAAAATAAATAAAATAAGAAGAGAAAAAAAGATCTCCCTTCAAAAGAAAACTTACCACTGGGAAAGAAGTTAGCTGACAGCTTCCAGCTCCCATACTGTTCAGATTCCCTGCAGCATAATATTCATGACAAGGCCATTTTCTCCCCAGGCTGCTTGCAGCCAGAGAGTGAGCAAGGGAAAGGGGGTCCTCCAGCCCAGCACTCCTGCCCCATGCATGGCTCCTTAATGGCCAGTCCTTGCTCTGGACCTCCCTGGACTTTCTGACTGCATGCAGACTGAGACTCTTCCTGGTTAATCCTCCCTCCTTTCTTCTCATCTTCTGCCTGGTTCTGCTCTCAGCACTACTCCTCTGTTTCCTTCCCACGTGTTCCCCCTATTAATTTCCTGCACTTCTACTTACTCTTGATATCCTTCTTCCGGAAGACACAAGCTGGCATCATCAGTATTATTATTCTCCCCATTTAACAGTGGATGAAGTGGCAGAAGGCATAAGTATGTTCCCACTTTTTAAAATAAGAGTTTTATTTATTTTTAGGGACAAGAGAAGGGAGGGAGAAAGTAAAGGAGAGAACTCAATGTGAGAGAAAAACATTGATTGGTTCCCTCTCATGACTGCCCAAAGTGGGGACTGAACCCACAACCTGGGCATGTGCTCTGACCTGGAATCAAACCTGAGACTTTTTGCTTTGTAGAATGATGCCCAACCAGCTGAGTCACTCCTGCCAGGGCAGTGTGTTCCCCTTTTAGAAGGTCATGCATACTTTTAGGTTAGAGAATCACTTAAAAAATGCTTCATCTACATTTTAAAAGAAAAAATTTGAATATCTTGCAAATGGTATTAGTGTTGTAAAAGGGAGTCACTTCTTTATAAAACTGAGTCCAGTTGGACCTGCCTATTTAAATGCATAAATGCAAAGTTACATTGGCTTCTAGAAAATGGAAAAAAAAACCTAAAAACAGGAAGCATTTCCAGCACTCATTGCTGAAATCTGATTCAGGATTCAGAATGTGTTCATGAGGAAAGCAAGTGATCCCAACGAGCTTATAGGCACAGCGCTGCTCATTAACTATAGATCTCAACCTTCAGTTTCACATGATTTCACAACACTGCCCACAACTCCATGCTTGTCAGAAATGAAAAATATATCACACTGAGAAAATAATTTAAAAAATTTGGTTTTTACCTTAAGAAATTAAACTTGAATTTGATTTTTTCATTCTCACATTCCAAGGAGAGTAAACATATTAGGAGAAGAAAAATAATTGTTCTGTAATTTTTGAACTCTTAGAAATATCCGAACATGAGGGCATATTAAAGGAATTTTTTTCCTTTAATTTATTAAAGAAAGAAGGAGAAACATGGCTCACCCTCACCAGGATCTTTGAAACATTCTGGCTTCTTTGCTTTGCTCTTCTTGTGGGGTGGAGAGAGGCCTTTTGGATCTAATCCCTCTGGAAGCACAAAGATTTAAAATATTCTTATTTAAATATTTACCAGTAGGATTCAACATTATGTTCAAGTTTAAAGATGTTTTCTTCTTTGTAAACCCATAACCATAGTGAGGCCTAATAGCAGATTTATCTGTCATTGGTGGTTGAGCTAAATTTTGTCAATTCTTCTGTGAAAGTAGACAAAAATTCAAGCTTAAATATATTTTTTGTTATTGACATGAATGAGTTAGACAAATATGAAAAATTAAGTGCTCTTTTTTCTGTTAAAATTTCTTCATAAAGCAACCTCAAATTATTTCTTTCTTTGGGAGAACTTAATTTTTTTTTTAAAATATTTTATTATTTTTAGAGAGAGGGGAAAGGATGGAGACAGAAAAGGAGAGATACATCAATGTATGATTGCCTTTCACCTGCCTCCAGCCAAGGATCTGCCTGGAGACCTGGCTTGCAACCTGGTTATGTGCCCTGGCTGGTGAATCAAACCAGTGACCTTTGGATTCCTAGGCTGGGGACTTTACACTGAGCCACCAGCCAGGGCACTTTGGGAGAACTTTAAAACTTATTAATTGACCATTGTCATTGCACAATTTTACTCTAAAAAATTAAATTCATGACTGCAAACCTCTTCTCTCAACAGTATATCACACCAAAGCACATTAATATGTCTACCCAGAAATTAGTTGAAAACCTGAGATATCCATAATATTTCTTTTCATTTAATTTTTCAGGAAAGCAACCCTAAGTTCTATCACAACTCCTATCAGCTTTGTTCCAGAATACATCTGATATTCATCCATTGTGCTCATCTCCTACAATCATCACCCCAGTCTAAGCCAGTAGCATTTCTTACTTGGGTTAATACAATAACCTTCTGAATTTCAACTTCTAGTTTTTTAATCTTTCTATTATTCTCCATGTAGCAGCTAGGGAGTTATCTTTAAAACATAAACCAGATTATGTTGTTCACCTGTTAAAAAATCACTGCTCTTAAAGTAAAATCCAAACCAATTATCTCAGAATAAGATTTCATGGTCCAGGACAACATGTCATTTGGGCTGCTCCTAGTGCTCTGTCTTCATATTCCTCTTGCTCTTTATTCAGATTTATTGGCACTATTTGTGTTCTTCATTCACTACCAGGCTAGTTCCTATCTCAGGACCTTTGCACCTTCTGCTCTTCTTTACTCCCCCTACATACACACATGCACACACTTTAATGTCAGGTTGGCTAAAATGTCTATATGTTTTTTTCTGTAAAATAAAAAGTATATTTTTATTTTCATCAATAACATCATTGATTTGGATATTTTGAGGAGGTAGGTTATCTCCTGAGTGGGGTAACATTGATTGTTCTTAGTTAACATATTGATTTGGTCACTATTGACTTCAACTGGTCTACTCAGTGGTGAAGCATCCTTCAGTGAGACAGCTCCAGCATGACACTTCACAAACTACTCTTGACACATTTTATCAGTCATAGCACCTTTCCTACATACTGCACACATTTTTTGTTGTTGTTATTTTGAGTTTCAGTTGTGTTTTTAATCTTTCTTGAAATAATAAAACATAATATGCTGAAAACATTGCAAATTTTATGCCATCTTCATTATTAAAATGGCTACACAAAAATTCACCAATGTTGATTAGTTTTTTTAATACATGCTGGTATGACAGCTGTCACAATACAATATAACAAAATTGTTTTGGATGAAGTTAAAGACAACTAAATGCTACTAGAGCCATCTTAATGGAAAACAAACAAACGTTTCGGCCAGCCCAATATGTCTATCTTCTTCTTACTGTTTAATCTCAGGTCAAATTCAACTCCCAAGAAAGACCTTCCTGACCATGCAATGTCAGGGAAGAATCCTGCAAAGGGAATCTGTCCTAAACACATCCTTTGGTATATCTGAAATTACCTTGTCCCCTGTTTATTTCTTTATTGTGTGTCATTCTTCTCCACCCCGCACCCAAGAATGTATGCCCCATGAAAAAATAGCTTTTATCTTTTCTAATCTTTCATGTGTTCGTGGTGCCTAGCAGTGCCTTGAGAATTTCATTTCAAATTCTTGTTTCATTTTCTCTTCACCTAAGGCCAAGATACAATGGTGCCCTTGCCTAATTCTCACTTTCTTAGCAGTTGGTATCTTATGCCAGGATTCTGAAATTTTCTTTTCTAATTAATTAAAAGCAAGATAAGACAAAAATGCATTTGCTAGAAGTGCTATTAAAACATTGGCATTATGGACTATAAAGGTTTTGTGGGTATTAGGTTAGGCTTTCTGTGGTTACAAGTCAGTGACATCTAAGGTCATTATCACAGTCAGGGTAAAGTATGTTGCTAATCACTACATTAGTAACTATCTCAAAGTTTTGTCACTACATGTGAGATTGACATTGACTCTTCAGAATAGGTTGAGCAGAACAAGAATTAAGGTGTTTGGAACACCTCATTGATACTGGGCAAAATGGGCAAAGCATCATAGAAGTCTCCCTGGGAGTAAACTCTAACTTCCCTTGTCCCTGAAATGCCTGGACAGAGAGGAGTATTTTTAATGTTGGGATTCAACTCCAAAGCTGTATTTCATGAAAGTTCATGTTTGAAAATTAAATTCTTAAATCTTGATTTCCCACTGAATGGGAATTATTGGAGAACAAGTGAGATTTAAAAAGCCATCTATTTGCCCACCTTTTAAGATTTTAAGTACCCCTAAAGTGCTAGTACTTCAACTTTCAAGAAGTTGTAGAGCACTCCTTGAGTACTCTGTGGGTGTGGACACCTGTTAACTAGGAAAGGTCTTCTATGACAGAAGTGTAGTATCATTTCATAACACCCATGAAGTCAGGCAAATGAAAGTCACTGATCCACATAGCCTCTCTGCCCAGATTTTTCAGCAAAAGCTCAGAAAAAATAACTCCCTCTTGGCCTGGGAAGCTTTTTTTCTAAAAAGCACTCCTTGACAGTGTATCACATTACCTACAGTGTATCACATTACCTACTTCACCTGTCTGTGGTGGAGGGCGGCCCCCCCACTAAGCCTGTCTGTGGTGGAGGGCGGCCCCCCCACTAAGCCTGTCTGTGGTGGAGGGCAGCTCCCCCACTTCACCCATCTGTGGTGGAGGGTGGGCCCCCACTTCGCCTGTCTGCAATGGAGTGGGCTTGGCCATGAAGTGGAGAAACTCAAGTCTGCTCCTCGCTGCCCTGTGGCTGGAATGGAATAGGTGGCTGCCACTTTTCTGTCCCTGCTGACTCTCTATGGGGCCCATTTCAACAGTATGTGCTCTTTCAAATTGAAGGACATAGGAAATAATTTATTATGCTAGAATTAAAGGAATGCTAAAGGCATTTTAAAAACCATAGGCATTTAAGCCAAACTGCCTCCACCATCTCCCGTAAGGACAGGGCCTCACCTGGAGGATGACTTTTTTTTTTTTTGGAGGATGACTTTGACACTATCTGGGTTGCTTCCATCTCTACTTACCATTAGAGTTTGAAAACAAGAGCGCAAAGTTAAGAACATGAGTTTTGAGATCAGATACATCTAGGTTCTGGCTCTGATATTTGAGTAAGGAGCTAATTCCTTAAGCTTTGATAATAACAGACCCTACCTCCAAGAGTTGTTGCATACCTTAAATGAGTTCATGTATGTTGAGTGATTGGCCCAAGGTACATGCTCCATTAAAATATGACTCAGCAGAAGTATTCTGGGGCTGACTGGAGCCAGCTCTCACCAACTGGTTGTATCTATCTCTCCTCAACTCTGACGTTCATTGACCTGCCTGGAGAATTGAGCATGGTATGTATATATTCACACCAAAAATTTTTGCAACTCTTCACACTGGGCCTTTTTTCACCCTGAGAAGTCAGTTTGCTGGCACCTCACTGGTTTTTCATATTCAAATGATTATTCACTATCATCCACTAGCATTTGTTGGCTGGTTGACCACTCAAGTAGCCCTTCACTTATGCAATTCCATTCTTAAATATCCCTCCAGCATTTCTATTTGTGTGAGAAGAGGTGATGCAAGGTAGAGGGGAGGCAACAGTTGTTATTGGTCTTGGGAGTCTGGTTCAGGACCATCTAGGAGGTCAGCATGCCCAAATGTGAGATCTGAACTGAAACCAGCCTGCTTACCAATGTCTGGCAAGGCCGGTGGGCACGCCATGGACCCATCCAGCACAGAAATTCCCCGTGATTTCAGCCATCAGATTAGGAAATGAAAAGCAGTTTCTGAAGCCCATTCTATCTGCATCTTTGTGCTATTGGGTGACAGCATTCTTAGGCCATTGAGTATGACTTGAACAGCTGCATCCAGCTATTGGAGACAAACCCTCCAGGAAAGCTGGTGGGACTAAAATCAGAAATGATGATCTAATTAAGGTCCTCAAACCTCAAATGCTCACTCTAACCTCATGCGTTCTGCATTAGCATTAATAAAGAGTTCCTTAAAATTACTCAGCACTTTGAGCTATCTCATTAAGAGGTCAACTCCCTTTGCCTAGAAATGTGTACTTCTAGCACTTAGGCAAATGATCCTTAGCAAGATAAAGTCTTTATGCTGGCTAGCTGAAAGGGCAGTACTCCCTACAGATGAAGGATTTTCCAAGGATACTTTATGTGAGCAGAATAAATGAGAATAGTAAACATTAGCATTAAATTCATGGAATGTAATCCAAGACAAGGTGACCACTTAAAGTCTTTTTTCAACATATGGTTCTTTTAAATAATGAGACATTCTACATGGGTACAGGAATTGACAATTTAACTGAAATTTTATCTTGGGCTTTAAGTTTTACAAAAGGCAAGCAGAGTCCTGTTTTAGCTTGGATTATTTCAGAAGTAGGCACTAAAATAAAGGTTTGAATGCTAGCACTTAATTTGAAAGATTATCCCAGGGAACACCAGAAGGGAGTAGGGAAATAAGACAGAAAAGGGAAGGCAGATAATAGCGGGTTGCTAATGAGCAAGTTCCACAGTAGAAATTCAGAGCTCAATTCTCCTGGGGACCTCAGGGCAATGCTATAGAACTTTGTTGCCCAATATCACATACTGCCCATGAGTACTTGAAATGTGTCTAGTATGAATTGAGATGTGAATGTAAAATGCAAATGATTTCAAAAACATAGTATAAAGAAAAGTAAAATATCTGACTCATAATTTTATTTTGTTTATATGCTGAGATGATACTATAGTACATAGTATATAACATAAATATTATTAAATATCAGTATTAATAAATTAAATCCACTTGTATTTAAAATTTTTTTTCAATACGCCTACTTAGAAAATCTGAAATTATACACGAGTCTCATGAGACTCCTGTTATATTTCTGCCAAACAATGCTGAAGCAGAATATGCCTGTGATATGTCCTACAAGGGTGCTAATCAGCTCAGTCCTCCCTCGGTTGAGGGCTGCTCCAGATAAATTAATTTTTTTTTAATTTATTGTTGTTGTATTACATCCATCCCCTTTTTGCTCCCCTCTGTCCCTCCAGATAAATTAATTTTTTAAGTTTGCTTTCATGACTAGAAAAGAGCATCAGTCGAGAGTCACAAGAATTTTCCTTAGAACACTGTTGGTATTGTAAAGTGACAGTGAGTTGACAAGGGGATACAGGTAGGAAACTGACAGCTGTTGCTACCATCCCACTTTCCCCTCCTTCATTCCTGCTGCTGAGTCCCCCTCTGCTTCTCATGCCCTCTGATTCACTGCCCTGGGGAAACCAAGGGGGCTTCAAGACTCAAGACATGTTCAGGCTGAAGAAGAGTATATAGACACTAGGAATATTGTTCCAAAGAACCATGGACTGGTGTTATTTCCCTATGAAAATAATGAGAGGTCAGAGCAGGGGAAGAAATTTTATTTAACAAGGAGAAGGACATTTTTAAAAAAGATTTTATTCACCAGGACTCTATGGTCAACTCATATTTGACAAAGGGGGAAGGAACATCCAATGGAGTAAAAACAGTCTCTTCAACAAATGGTGTTGGGAGAACTGGACAGCAACATGCAAAAAGATAAAACTAGACCACCAACTTACACCATACACCAAAATAAACTCAAGATGGATAAAAGATTTAAACATAAGCAGTGCCACCATAA
>PVIW01018186.1:0-12224 GCA_004026585.1 Noctilio leporinus | reverse complement strand
CAATTAAAAAATGGGCAAAGGACCTGAACAGACAACTCACTGAGGAAGATATACAAAGGGCCCAGAGGCATATGAAAGAATGCTCAACATCACTAGTCATCAGAGAGATGCAAATTAAAACCACAATAAGATGCCACCTCACACCTGTCAGAATGGCAATCATCAGCAAATCAACAAACAACAAGTGTTGGCAAGGATGCGGGGCAAAGGGAACCCTTGTACACTGTTGGTGGGAATGTAGGCTGGTGCAGCCACTGTGGAAAACAGTATGGGGTTTCCTTAAAAAACTAAAAATGGAACTGCCTTTTGATCCAGCAATTCCACCACTTGGACTATACCCAAAGAATCCTGAGACACCAATTCATAAGAACCTATGCACACCTATGTTCATAGCGGCACTATTTACAATAGCCAAGTGCTGGAAACAGCCTAAGTGCCCATCACTGGATGATTGGATCCAAAAACTTTGGTACATTTACACAATGGAATTCTATATAGCAGAAAGAAAGAAGGAACTTGTACCCTTTGCAACAACATGGATGGACCTGGAGAGTATTATGCTTAGTGAAATAAGCCAGTCAGTGAAGGACAAATATCATATGATCTCACCCATTACGGGACAATAATGAGCAAAACTAACAACAAGCAAAACAAAACCAAGTATATGAATACAAGGAATAGGCCTTCAGTGGTCAGGGGGAAAGGGGTTGGGGGGAGGGGGGAGGCAGAGGCAAGAAAGGGGAGCAGCTTAGACAAGAACCTAGTATAAAGGAACCATGGACATGGACAACAGGTGGGATTGACTTTGGGGGAATGGGTGGGTGGGGAGGGGGACAGAGGGGAGCAAAAAGGGGATGAATGTAATGCAACAACAATAAAATAAAATAAAAAAAAAAAAAGAAAAGTACTGTTTCAGTTGACTAGGAAAGAATGTTCCATCTCATTCTATAAAACTACAAGGCCAGAGGCCTTACTCTATCCCACCCCATGGTCTCAGTTATGGATATGTATCTCTTTAATGTTGTAACACATACTTGTCAGACCCCTCTGGAATCCTAAATCTGTGGCGGTTTGGAAAAGGACTCATGGACATGGACAGCAGTGTGGTGATTGCCGTGGGCAGGGTGTATAAGGGGACTAATCAATAATGGGGAAAAATACAATAAAGATTAAATCAAAATAAATAAATAATGAACAATGATAACAAAATACAATAAAACATTTGCCTTGAGAAAACAAAGATTGTATCCCTTATGGGTAACACTGAACACATCATAAATGCTCAGTAAAATTTGTTGATGATAACAGCAGAAAATGACCATGCAAAAAGGACATCAGAAAAACTGAAAGACTATCAAATGGCTTTCAATTTCATGTGTCGCTGAAATCTCACCTTAATGAATGCTATAGTACCAGTTACCAATTTCATATTTGAATAAGAAGAATTCATTCACCTGTGTTAAGTATAATCATTTAACATGACCCTGTAGATGAGAGAAGTTGATGGTTATTATGATTTTTAAATATCCAATAATTTAAGCCTGGGGCACCTGACTGGATATAGATATTTTTATATGATTTCTTTTCTTCTTAAAATAGTGTTCTTTCTTTTCCGTCTATTCCCACTCCTAACCCTATTACTTGTATTCTTGATATGATATATTATTTATATTTCATATATTGGACTTTGCTAGTTCGAGTTGAAACAAATAACTTTAAAAGCATGACAAATCTTGAATGTTTATAAATGTATCTATTTCTTTAGAGAATGAGTACTTTCTTCTTCTTTTTTTTTTTATCATATGGGTCATGTCCAAAAATAGTAATAGCCAAGAAGACAAGAATCTATATTTGTCTTAAAATCTCTCACTGCTACAATTTTTCTTTTTAGTTTTTTAAATTTAAATTTTTCTTAAATTTTAACTTGAAATTTTCATTTTAATTTTAAAAGGAGTTGCAAGATAGTACAAGGAATATCAGTAAACTCTTCACTTAAGTTTCCCCAAATGTTAACATCTTACATAACCACAGTAAAATTATCAACACCAGAAAATCAACATTGTACAATTTTAACTAATCTCCAAACCTGATACAATTTTTTGCAATTTTCCCTTTTTCTGGTCTAGATCCTAGTTCAGGATCACACATGCATTTATTTGTCATGTCTCCTCCAATCAGGGAAATTTTTACAGTCTTTGTCTTTTCTAACTATGATGATTTGAAGAGTATTGATGTGACATTTTGTACAATGTCCTTCAATTTGGGTTTGATGTTTGCTCCTTATTAAATTTAGATTATGCATTTTTGGCAAGAATACCACTGAAGTGATATTGTACCTTTTAAGTGCAATCATAGCAGGGGACACATGATATCAATATTGTCTAATTATGGTAGCTTCATCAAAACAATGCTCCTGCTCATCCATGATGTTACGCAGTTTTTTGGCAAAACATCAAATCACCCACATGAATAGTTAGCCCAGATTTGGCACCCTTCAACTTCTGGCTTTTCCCAAAACTAAAATCACCTTTGAAAGGGAAGAGAATTCAGGAAATCTCAATGGTAACAATTGGGAGAACTGTGTGAGGCCCCAAGGTGCCTTGTTTAAAGGGGGCTGAGGTACCATTGTCCTATGTACAATGTTTCTTATATAGCCTAAAATAAATTTCTCTATTTTTCATATTACATGGTTGAATGCTTTCTGGACAGACCTTGCAGTATCTCAATCATTTCTTGAGCTTGTCCTTACTTTCTGGCATAATAAGATATTCTAGCCCTGGCTGGTAGCACAGTGGATAAGGTGCCGGCCTGCGAACCCAAAGGTTGCTGGTTCGATTCCCCAGCCAGGGCACATAATCAGGTTGCAAGCCAGGTTTCCAGCCAGGTCCATAGCTGGAGGCAGGTGAAAGGCAACCATACATTGATTCTTCTCTCCTTCTCTGCCTCTTTCCCTTCCCCTCTCTCTGGAAATAATAAATAAAATTTTTAAAAAAAATGATATTCTAGGCTCATCTTGGACTTTCTCTGTCTCAACCCTGGAATCAGCTATTTCTCTGAGAGTTGAAGTTCCTTTTACTTGAGGAAGCTATTTAGAAACCAAGATCTGGGTTAGAAGTGTTCATAGCTGCTAGGTTTTTCCTGCTTATTGGCCCTTTCAGTGAACATAACTAGGAAATATATGTATGCATACTAAGCCATATATATATATATATGCAACTGTATCTATTTATATATATTTAAAAAACATGAATTCATATTGATATTTCCAATTCCAGTCTACCACAGGAATTGGATTCTAGCCTTCCCTCTCTCCTAATTTGTACTTCCTTTCTCTGACAGTGAGAGAGTTGGTTTTCATTAACTACAATATATTTACTTATTTGTTCTAGAATACACATAAAATCATTTGAAAATTGCTAACCCACACTTGTGTGGGGTGGAGGGAGATGCTTTTAACCAAAGAACATTATTTGTGTGCAGTATACGTTTTGTCTTTTGTTTCATAACATATAGTCAAACATTGTTCTCTCCAAAGTTGCTTGGGTTAACTCTATCCTTTTCCATCCCAGTCACTGTGGTTATGTTATTTATGTGTAAGAATTAGGCTCAATTGTTACTATCAATATCCTATCTATTTTGACTTTTCCCAGATCCTAAGTTCCCTTTTTGAGTAAATGAAACATTAACGTGGTTTTTTAAAACAGCACGATACAAAAAGGCATATTCAGAGAAGTCACTCCCCCTTTGTCTCTTCTATTCCACTCCCATTCTCTTCAAGACCATGCCCACTTTTTCCCTCTTGCACTCTATATAGAATTATCTCATTTGTTTTTAGTTTATTCAACCAGTATTTATTAACAAATAAATATCTTATTGTTTGCCTATCTTTCTTACATGAAAGGTACCATACTACAAATAGTCATTTACTCTTTGCCTTTTTCACTTAATAGATAAAAAAAACAAAACAAAAAACATTCTATATCAACTTATAGAGATTTTAATTTATTTTTAAATCTTGCTGCGAGGATGAAATTTTCTTCAGAAAAAGTGGAGGAAATTATATGACAGCTTGCTCAAATTCTACAATGGTTGAACTAATATTTCTTAGAGGAAAAAGTTTCTAAAACACCAATCACAGAGGTAAGCATAACTAAACCTCATAGGAGACCTCCTTTTACCACATGAAACAGCTCCTCTCTCATCTGTAATAAAGCATCTCACCTACAAAAAAAAATTCTATATATGTTTTAAATTAACATTATTATTTCTGGCATCTCTCTTTTGAGTTATATTTTAACTATCTGATAAATTAATGAAGTATTAATGAATATTTATCAAACACCTTCTGAATGCCAGTAACTATAGATCAAAACACTCAGCAGCTAGAAAGACAAGAAGTACCATATGATAGAACAAAGAAGAAGACTATAAAGCCAAGCTATGTGCCAGGAAAGTAGTGGCAGAAAGTGGCCTGGAAATGCAAAAAGGAAAAGTACTATCCAATAGAATAGTTAGTGACACCAGAATATTTGTGTTTATTACTGATATTACGTAATCAATGGTCCTGATTTTTTTGTTTTGTTTTTATGTTAATGAATTATTATAGGCCTGAGAAATAATCTAAAAGAAGAAAGCAACTCATTTGTGGTGGAATGTAAAATAACAGATAAGTATAAACTCCAAACTTTACTAACACTCAATGGACCCTAACTCTGATTCTGTTAATATAATTTAATTGTCACTGGAAAAAAAAGGAAAAATAGCCACAAGAACCAACAAGGTTTCTCAACTTTTCTTTTCATTGTTACATCCTTCAGGTGCTATTTTGGACTGTTTTAGACTTTTTTCAATCACCCTCATAAAATTTTACCACCACAGATATATTACACATGTACTATATGTGTATCTGCATACTCTATATTTAAGGGTAAGATATTTTTATTCTTCAAGAACCAGTTTTCAATCCCTGTGTAGTGTAAACAGTACTGCATTTTTTATTTCAAATTCTAATGTTCAATGCTGGTATATAGAGAAGTTTCTGACTTCTAAATAACCTTGTATCCTACAACCTTACTATAATTCCTTTTTAGATCCAAGAATTCATTTAGATTTTCTACAATCATGTCATCCATGAACAAGAGGTAGTTTTATTTCTTTTTTCCTAATCAGTATATCTCTTATATTCTATTCTTACCTGCTTATCTTATAATGCATTAGCTAGGGCTTCCAGTACAATGATGAAAAGCAGTAGTGTGAGAGGACATCATTGCCTTGTTCCTGATCTTAGCAGGAAAGTTTCCAGTTCATGACAATATAAACATGTTGTGGGTTAGGGTTTGTGCAGATGTTCTTAATCAAACTGAGGTCTTCACATCCTTAGTTTGTTCAGTTTTTATTGTGAATGAGTGTTGAATACTGTCACTCACTTTTTTCACATCTATTGATATGATCATAATTCTTCTTCTTTAGCCTGTTGATGTGATAGATTACATTAATTAATTTCTAATGCTAAACCAGCTTTGCATATCTGGGATAAATCCCATTTGGTAGTAGTGTATAGTTTAATAATATATTGTATAAGACAATTTGATTTGCTAATATTTTGTTGATACATTGAATTTTAATATAGAAATGCACTTCTCTACTTTAAAAGTGTAATAAGTACATTAAATAACAATGGTAAAAAGGGGAAAAGATACTACCCCAAATCCTACCATTTATACAATATTTTATCATTTTCTTATATATCTTTCTGGTATTTTTATTGGTTTTACATAATCTCTAATAATAATAATGATAATGACAACATTTCACTCTCTGGTTCAGAAATGAAAAGTACACCATAAAAGTTCCAAATGATAATTAAAAGAGAACAATATTTAGATAGCTTAAAATGTTGTTAAAACCATCTAAGCTTTTTGGATACCTAGTTTGTGAAACTGAAAAGATGACAATGAATGTCAGTCTATTCTCCACTTATATTTGTTTTAAATACTGGATAGATCTTAACGTTAATATTTTTATTTCACCTTTGTCTCTGGTTTTCTTTCTTTTTTTTTAAGTTAATGAGAAAGAAAAACAGATGAGTAAAATCCTAAAGGTAGTAATATTTATGTGTTTTGTCAGTCTCTTAAAATGCTGATTTTCATTTATCATTAAGGTGCCTTAATGATAAAATCACCAGAATGCAATGCTGAATGAACACTGCTATGGTGACAGGTTTGATTTCCAGGCCTCTCTTTTAGATTAACAAGCACATCCAGGTAACAAATCAAGAAGTGTACAGAAAAAACATCTATTTTTGCTGCTTAGTTAACATACTCAATACATTTCTAAATGAATTTTTAAGTGCATACTCACATATTTCATTTTTAGCAATACATTATTGTCACATCCAAGAATGAGACTTTTTAAGAAATGAGTTCTACTTTCTCTCCATAATTACTCAGATCCATACATGCAATCAAATATGAGATAATCATTTTAAAGGGTGGTGACTATCTAAATTCTCAAATGGAGAATGATGTCTATGACATATTGTTGAGTTTAACGTGCAGATGACAGGGGACTTGCACTTTGGGTAATGAGGATGATTAGCAAAGTCCAGAATTACCCTCCCACCATAAACAAGATTATGGATAAAATACATAAAACAATTGTTTTGATTGGGCTGGGATTAGGATGAGGTGAGAAAGGTACTTAGGATGCAAAAGTTAAGAAAGAACTCTTTTTTAAGATTGATCCTGCACTTGCATGACCCTGAGAGTGAGTGTCTTCTTTTAAATATTGTACCCTTGTATCTCTCCTCACCCTAGCCTCAGCTCTGAATTTTAGCCATTGGTTCACAGGCAGCTACATGACTGTGAATATTGGAAAAGGCTGGTAGGAAGATAAGTCCTATGATAGACCCCCATTTCTCCTTGGAGGCTCCTTACAAAAATATACTACTGGGAGAGGGAATGGAAAGAGAGCCTGTAGTCTTGCTGAATTAAGGCAAGAGTGATTGGAGTTTGGAAAGGACACCAAAGCTTAAATTGATAGAGAGGAGGAAGCCACCTACAGCCAGGAAAAGCTCAATAAATGTAAGTAGGAGTCTCCTTGACTTTTTGGCTGAATACAATGTGTGTATGCCTAAAATGGTATCTTTCAACAATAGCAAACTTCCCAGAAAACAGCAAATAAAGAGAGATGTAAGCTGAACAATTCCCACAACTCACATAGAACTAACTGAGAATCCTAATTCCTACTAGGAAGAGTAGAGAAACTTCCTCGAATATATAGGGTATTCAGTAAAAACTCCCCAAGAGCCATATGGTAATAGTAGGACTAACTTCTTTGCATATATATAGGGTATTCAGCAGAAACTCAAGTCTATCCTAAAATGCCCATAGAGTAAAGGCTGATCTGTCACAGCTTATGAATAAACCTCTAACATGTTTTCATGGTTCGCAACCCATCTAACTTCTGCTACAAGACATTCAACAGTCTTTTTAAAAACACAACAAACTAGCACACACAATGTAAAATTCACATTGGCTGGCATCCCAATGAAAGGATAACAGATAATAGAAAACATATAACCACAAATCCCAGAATAATAAACTCCAAGTAGGATAAACACAAAGAGAATTGCACAAAGGTACATCATAATCAAGTTGCTGAAAATGTGGGTTAAAGAATAATCTTAAATTCAGTCAAAGGATCAAATAAAAAATAATTTTGGGATTCTTATCATAAATATTCTATGCAGAAGAAAACTAAGTAACAATTGTAGTGTGCTAGAAGGAAAACACTGTCAAACTAAAATTCTATCACCACTGAAAATGTTTCAAAAATAAATTTTTTCTTAGACAAAAAACATAACTGAGGAAATTTATCATCAGTAACTTTATACTATAAAGAATGTTAAAGTAAGTTCTTTGTGGAAAGAAATGAAAAGTATTAAAAATGAAAAGTGTATATATATATTTCCCATTTAAAAGTGCCTTTAAATAAAACATAAAGTTTAAATCAAAACAGTAACAATGTTTGTGGGCCTTACAACATATATGGAATTAAAATGTATAACAATAGAACAAAGGCCAGAGGAGAGGAATTAAAGCTTGTTAGATTCTTATATTACACATGAAGTGGTAAAATATTATTTAAAGATAAACTGTGATTCTAAAAATGCATGTTGTAAACTTCATATCAATAAAACAGTATAGAAAATCTAGAGGCAATAAAATAATAAACACTCACTACTGAAATAAATATCCAAGAGAGCAAAAGATGGCAACAGAGTAGAGGGCAGCTCGAAGGCGTTCTTGAGTGCCAGAGCAGCTGGAGGATAGGGTAGGGAGCACAAGATGTCTGCAGGTCCCTGTGAATTGGAGCAGGAAGCATCTGAACTCAGGAGTGCACAGCCCAGAGGCTGCAGAGACCTACAGGAGAGCAGGTGAGACAGTTCGGAACCTTCAGCCAACAGGCCGAGCTTGGCTCTAGGCAGTGGCAGCTCTGTCCAGAAGGGCAGCTCTAACTGAACACAACTTCAGGCTCCCTGGTGACTAGACATCTGAGCAGTGAAGTGTGGACAGTGAGTGCAAACTCTGGAGGGAATGAGGAATTGAACTCTTGCAGGGGAGGGATTGCATGAGAGCTGGCGCATAGGCTCCCACGAAAACTCGAAACTGTGCGCCAGGAACTTGCTGCTGGTGCAACTGGTGCACCCATTGCAGGCAACAAAAACCTCCTCCAAGAGCTGGAGTGGGAGGGGTAGCCTTCGCCAGCAGTAATGAAAACCTCCTCAAAGAGCTAGACTGCGTGCAGGACCAGCCATCACTGGCAAATGACCTGCGGGGCCCCCTGGGAGCCAGGCTCTCTTTGCAGACAAGGGCGACTGCCTCCAAGAGCTGCAAGAGGAGGACCAGTTATCACAGGAGCAAACAAAGCTGCAAGCCACCCCAAGTTGGAGCCAGGTGCCCATTATAGGCAGAAACCTCCTCTAGGAGCTGGAGGGAGAGGAGCAGCCATCAATACCACAGAAGCACCCTTCTGGTCTTCATACAGAACCAGTGAGAGAAGGGAGGGCCCCAAAACATGGACAGTGTAGAAATCCAGCTCTACTACTGGAGACTCAGCCGGGGCGGGGGCGGGGGAGGCAGCACTCAGAATCAGCCCTGGCTGTGACAGCCATAGGCCCTGCCACTCCAAGACCACACAGCTTGACTGTAGACTGCAGAGACTTGATCAAGAAAAAGAGGCAGACTCAGGAAATGGATTGCTGCTAATCTCAAGCACCTGAATTACACTGAGAGCTACAGTCAACTATTAATTCCTAACATATCCTTCTCAAAAGTTACTTCCAACCCTCACAATTACTGCATTTTAAGGAAATACTGTTTATATCATAGTATATCTCAGTTCCCATATTTTTACTCCTCTCTTACCTCAATCCACCTACCTACCCAAGACCCTCCTCCTACTCTTGTTTTAAAGTCTACTCACTCTCCTGCTACAACTCATTCCCACTCCTCAATCTAAGTATACCTTCCCTCCCCAGTCACTTAAACTCTTTTTTTCTTTCTTTCTCTTTCCCTCTCCACCCCCTCTCTTCACCGCCCCCCATTCCTTCCTTCCTTCCTTTCTTTCCTTTCTTTTTTTGGGGGAGTACACTGCTAGGGACTACACATTCTTTTTTTCTGCTACAAGCACACAGGGCCTGGCTCCACCTGGACCAACCTGCTCATTGAGGGTGGACGGGGAGGTAGATGTAGCAACTATATATACATGCTTATACTGTTTACTCGCACTTGAGGCATTCTGATTTTCTCCCTCTTCATTTCTATATAAGACATAAGTTGGCTCTCTCTCTAGTACCCCCACTATCTTTGCTACACCTTGCACCCTTCAAAGTTATCTATACTTTAGGCAACTTAACCATTTTTTCCCCTCTTATAACATATCATATCTGCATCCCTATTAAGACTGGTTCAGTTGCAGCTGAGGGTGTGATTAAAAGTGAAGGTTACTTTGGAGGGTATGGGTATATAGCTAGGTTTATAGGCAGTCAAAAGGGGGATTAAAGGAAAAAGATACCTCTGAAGGTTTGGTTATTTTGCCTGGACTAGTGGTTCTGTTTTAGGAGAAGCTCAAAAACAGTGTATGAGATGGGATAGGAGTGTCGCTCAAAAACAGTGTATGAGATGGGATAGAAGGAGTGTCTCACAATCAGCCAACTGAAGGGAAAGGAGCAAGACAACCAGACAGCCAAAGCTAATGACATAAAGGCCACCCCAAGAGCAACAAGTTTAGGAGACTGCAACACTGAACTCCACAAATCTCCTAACACAGAAGGGTGCTCCACAAAGGCAAGGCATCAAAGCAGATTAATACAAGACAAAAACAAGCAACAACAGACACCCACAATGGGGGAGAAAAAAGAATCAGTCCACCACCAAAAGGAAAGGAGGAATCCCCAGAAAGATCACTAAATGAAAGAGAGGCAAACAAACTATCAGATATGGAATTCAAAAGAATGATGATAGAGAAGCTCAATGAGCTTAGCCAGCTAAAAGAAAACTATAAACAACTCCAGGGGAACTACAAAGAACTCCACGGAAGTTACAAGGAACTTATTGAGAGCTACACCAGCATAAAAAAGGACTTAGAAACTATCAGTAAGAGCCAGGAGGAAATGAAGAATATAATTTCTGAATCGAAGAATGCAGTAGAAGGAATCAACAGTAGGCTAGAGGAAGCAGAGGATGGGATCAGCGAGTTGGGGAACACCTTAGAAAAATATTCGAAGACAGTGCAGGAGAATGAAAAAAGGCTGAACAAGAATGAAGAGGTTTTAAGAGAGCTGCAGGACAACATGAAACACAATAATATTCATATCACAGGGATACCAGAAGGAGAAGAGAAACAAAGAATGGAAAACCTATTCAAAAAAGTAATGAGAGAAAATTTCCCTAACATGATGAATGAGAACATTACTCTAGTTCAGGAAGCACAGAGGGTCCCAATGAAGATGAACCGAATCAGATCCACTCCAAGACACACCATAATTAAAATGGCAAATTTCAGAGACAAAGAGAGAATCCTAAAAGCATCAAGATAGAAACAGCAAATAACATGTAAGGGGGCTCTGATAAGGCTATCAAATGATTATTCAACAGAAACAATACAAGCCAGAAGGGAATGGCAAAAAATATTCCAAGTCATGGTAAACAAAGGCCTGCAACCAAGAATACTCTACCCAGCAAGGCTCATTCAAGATAGAAGGAGAAATAAGGAGCCTCCCAGACAAAAAAAAAAAAAAAAGACTAAAAGAATACATCTCTACCAAACCAGCATTGCAAGAAATGCTATAAAAATAAGTAAACAAATAAAATGAAGAAACAGAGAAAGCCAAAGAGGAATACAGATACAAAGGGAGAAAATGGCAATGAATAAGTATCAATCAATAATAACCTTAAATGTAAATGGATTAAATGCACCAATCAAAAGACATAGGATAACTGAAAGGATAAGACAACATGACCCACATATATGCTGTCTTCAAGAGACCCACCTCAGAACAAAAGATCGACACAGATTGAGAGTGAAGGGATGGAAAAACACTTATCAAGCAAATGGACATGAAAAAAAAGCTGGAGTAGCAATACTGATTTCAGATAAAATAGATTTTACAATGAAGGACATAAAAAGGGACAAAGATGGACATTTCATACTACTTAAGGGAACAATCCATCAAGAAGAAATAACTCTGATAAACATATACGCACCCAACATAGGAGCTCCGAAATATATAAGGAAAATCTTGGAAGACTTTAAGAAAGACATAGAGGGCAACACACTAATAGTAGGGGATTTTAATACCCCACTATCAATAATGGACAGATCTTCCAAACAAAATATCCCCAGAGATGTTGTGGCATTGAACAACACTCTAGAGGAAATGGACCTAACTGATGTATACAGAGTCTTTTACCCCAAAGAAGCAAAATACACATTCTTCTCAAATGCACATGGATCATTCTCCAAGATAAACCACATGGTATGTCACAAGACAAGCCTCCACAAATACAGGAAAATTGAAATCATACAAAGTATCTTCTCAGATCACAATGGCTTGAAACTAGAAACCAAATTCAAGGGAAAAACCCAAAAATTCTCTAACTCATGGAGACTGAATAACATGCTTTTAAGCAATGAAGGGGTCAACAATGAGATCAAAGATG
>PVIW01018185.1:0-12226 GCA_004026585.1 Noctilio leporinus | reverse complement strand
AAAAAAAAAAAAAAGAACTAATGCGACTCAACACCAGGGAGACAGACAGCCCAATTAAAAAATAGGCAAAGGACCTGAACAGACAACTCACTGAGGAAGATATACAAAGGGCCTGGAGGCATATGAAAGAATGCTCATCATCACTAGTCATCAGAGAGATGGAAATTAAAACTACAATAAGATACCACCTCACACCTGTCAGAATGGCAATCATCAGCAAATCAACAAAGAACAAGTGTTGGCGAGGATGCGGGGTAAAGGGAACTCTAATACACTGTTGGTGGGAATGTAGGCTAGTGCAGCCACTGTGGAAAACAGTATGGGGTTTCCTTCAAAAACTAAAAATGGAACTGCCTTTTGATCCAGCTATTCCACTACTTGGACTATACCCAAATAATCCTGAAACACCAATTCATAAGAACCTATGTTGATAGCGGCACTATTTACAATAGCCATGTGGTGGAAGCAGCCTAAGTGCCCATCAGTGGATGATTGGATCAAAAAACTTTGGTACATTTATACAATGGAATTCTATATAGCAGAAAGTAAGAAGGAACTTGTACCCTTTCCAACAACATGGATGGAACTGGTGAGTATTATGCTTAGTGAAATAAGCCAGTCAGTGAAGGACAAATATCATATGATCTCACCCATTACGGGACAATAATGAATAAAGCTAACAACAAGCAAAACAGAACCAAGTATATGAATACAAGGAATAGGCCTTCATTGGTCAGGGAGAAAGGGGTTGGGGGGAGGGCGGAGGCAGAGGCAAGGAAGGGGAGCAGCTTAGACAAGAACCTGGTATAAAGGAACCATGTATATGGGCAACAGGTGGGATTGATTTTGGGGGGAATGGGTGGGTGGGGAGGGGGACAGAGGGGAGCAAAAAGGGTATGGATGTAATACAACAACAATAAAATTTAAAAAAAATAAAAGCATGTTTTCCTTTATCATTTTTTTTTCACATATATTTTCAATTTCTTGTTCTTCCTTTTCTCCTTCTGGTATCCCTATGCTTTGGATTTTGGGATGTTTAAAGTTGCTCCAGAAGTTCCTACACCTCTCCTCATTTTTTTTTTTTTTTAATTGTTTCATCTTCTGTACTGTCTGATTGCTTATTCTTTCTTATGTTTCCAATCATCAATTTGAACTTCAGTTTACTTCCTTCTCCATTCGTTTCATGTGTATTTTTCTTCATTTCACATAGCCTAGCATTCACTTTTTCCTTACTGGGTTTGCTGTATTTAAGTATAGCTATCACATCAGTGAGCATCTAATCTCCAGGATTTTGAAGTCTGTGTCTGTTAGGTTGGTTATCTCCTTGGAGTGTTAGTTGGCTATTCCTTTGTCACTCATTTCTCCCGCTAGCACCTTGATCTTCTCCCTCTTTTGAGCCATACTTCTTTGTTTCCTCAAGTTGAAAGCTTTCTGTGTTTGCATCTGTGTCTTAGGTAGTTCTGTCACACTTGTTGCATTGTAAAGGGAAAAGCCTTAGGAATTCATCAGTGTGGGGCAACCTGTTTCACCATGTTGTGGAACTCTTTGTGTGGGAGGAGTCTGAGAAAGAACAATGCCACTTGCCCATTGAGACAGGCATTTTCTTCCTCCTACCTAACCCCCACTGGTTTTCACAGTCAGAAGCAATATGGTTCTATTTTTCCTGGTCCTGGAACTATGGGATGGATGGTCTGGCCCCAGGATTACTTCCCATGTTAAAATGTATAACTGTGCTTTTTGCTGTGGCCTCAGAATGAGAGTTTCCACAACTGCTGGCTCTATTTTACTCCAGTGGTGGAACCATGCACTGTGTGGTCTTGCCTTCCAGGTTTAAACATATGACCACATTTTCCTCTGCAGCCTCAGCTCCAGTGTTGCCACTGCTGCTCTCCTCCCTTGTTCTGCCTCTCCTACCCTTTCCTGTCTGGCTGAGTATTACTTTATTTCTTCATTTGTTGCACTTTCATGTAGTTCAATTTTCTGAAATTTCTGCTTTGTTTTTATTTACTTTTGAGGTAGATATAAATTTCTTCTAGTTGTGAGGAAGATGTAGCACATCTACCTATGCCTCCATCTTGGCCAGAAGTCCCTCATTGTTTTTATTGATAGTTTCTACAACATTTTTTTTTTTTTTTCCATGCTGGTGTAGTTTGCAGTAAGTTTCTTGTAGCTTCCCTGGAGTTCTTTGTAGTTCTCATTGAGCTCATTGAGCTTTCTTATAACCATTATTTTGAACTGGATGTCTGATAGTTTGCTTGCCTTAATTTCATTTACCAGTCTTTCTGGAGATTCTTTCTTTCCCTTTGATTGGTGGTTTTTTTTTGTTTTTTGTTTTTTTTGTATCCTAATTTTAGGTGACTCTTCTTGGTTGTTTCTGCATATTAGCTTGGTCTGCTTTGCTGTCCTATCTTTGTAGTAGGAATTTCTGTATTAGGAGGACTGTGGGACTCAGTGGTATATTTCCTTTGAGTTGTTGAACTTAATGCTCATCAGCTGTTCTTTATGCTGTTAATATGGGCTTTCTGGCTGTGATTGGGTTTTGGTTTATTGGTTCATTTTTTTTTTTTTTTTTGGTGGCTCCTTTTCTCTGGCTGACTGATTGAATCTCACTCGACCCACCATTTGTTGTATTCTGTTGTGTTGGTTTTGTAAGAACAAAAACCAAACATCCCAGGAAACAGACCCATACCCACAAATATAGCCCCCACCCACAACCATACTATCAGCAGCAAATAAGCCAATATCAATACAGGTGTAAAGAAATTAAGACAATTTTAAGAAAAGAAAAACAATATATGGTGACTAAAGGAGAGAAAAGTGATTCTGTGAGGGCAGAGGGAGGAGGATTAATATTTAGGAATAGAGGTGAGGATAGGAAAAAGGCAAAATTAACCTCATAAGTGAAAAAGGGAAGGGAGAAGGTGGAGTGGAGTAAGAGAAGGGAAGCATATAATATTACACATATGTCAAATGGGAGAAAAAAAAGGAAAAAAATATATAAAACAAGTAATAGGGATCTAACTGGAGAAAAAGGTCTCCTACCAGCACTATCAACAACAAATGATCTAAGATTTATATAAGTGGGATAGGGTTGGGACAGAGAGGGAAAAGGAATACTGAAAGTGAAGAATAAAATCAAGGCAAAGGCAACAAAAATTTTTCATTTAAGACAAAAAATGGAAGGGACAGGAGGAAGGCAAGATAAAGTAGGAGAGGTGAATGATAAGATTTGAGATTTGAAATGCAAAAATAGTGATTATCTAGTCATGAGCTTGGAGGAATGTATTAATAACCATCTTACCCACAACTACAAAGTAAGATTAATAAAAATGGAGTGTGACTATTGGTATTTTAAGAAAAGGAAAAATTTTAAGATAGCTAATGACAGTGGCAAATAATTTTGAGAGGTTAGAGGTGGGGAGAAGTAAGAGTGTAAAATGGAAACAAGTCCTGGCTAGAGATTAATAGAATTTAAATACAAGATAAAAGAAAGAAAAAAGGGTAAAATGGGGTAAGAGAAAGGCAGACGCCATATATGAAGTTTGAAATAAACTATATTATAAAACCTAGTGATGTATTAGGCTCCAATTTGAAGGGCAGTATATGACTGTTTAAAAGTCATACAAAGGGGAGTTTTATACCTTGTTGACCCTAGGAACTGGGTAGTGAAGGGCTTTTTCAGAGATTTTCCTTCTTTCCCCTGCAGAAATGTTCCCAGCTGGATGCCCCTACCTCCCAGTCCTATTCTTGCTGTTCTCTCACTGGTGGCTCTGTCAGATTTCCCCCTCTGACCAGCTCTAAACCAAACTTGGTTGAGTCCCACCACCTGGTCCTGTCATGCGCTGTGTCCCTTTGAGTTTTTGTTTAGCAGGGCTACTGTGCCCACACTCAGGTGCCCAGTGTTGGGACTTGCCTCAGCTCCCCCTTTAAAAGAGCCTCTGTGTGGTCCTCTTGTTGCAGTGCCAGACCCTATTTTCCATGAAAAATCTCTCCCCCAAAATCACAGTTTCTCAGGACCAGGTCTGGCATTTGCTTTCCCAAGCCTCCTGCTAACTGAACCTTTCCCAGGTGACATGGCACTAGGAAGAGGCCTGTGATGATTCAGTAATAAGGAGGTGGGGTACAATCCTGCCCCTGCTCCCTCCAGTGGTCTTCTACCTAGGGTGGGCAGTTTGTAGGGCCTGTGCCTCTTTCTACCCTGGTAGCTCATGGCTCCTGAGCCAATACACCACTGTCTCTACACACTACAGCCTAAAGTGCTGGGCTGGACAGCCATGGTAGACCCCCACTTAGGAAGCACCAGCTGCCAGCTTCTAGGAGCCCTGCATGTGCCAGCTCTTGGCTGCTCCTGCTCAAACCTCATGTCTATGTTTGTGCTTACTCATATATGGTGTCTGCCTCTCTCCTTCACTTTTATTTCTGTGTTTTCACTACCACTGCAGTTCAGGATGGGAGCAAGTGGACAGGGCTGCCAGCTATTCTACCACCATCTTTCCCTCCCCCTGCATCATGTTTTCTGATTCCAGACCATACTATAAGCTATAGTGATTAAGACATATGTGAATGTGTTTATATTCACATAAACACAGATACATTGATCATAGAAACTGAATTGAGAGCCCATAAATAAACCTACATATACATGAAAAATTAATTTATAATAAAGAATCCAAGTATATATAATAACAGTCATTTTCTTTAAAAAAATGTAAACTGAATAAATACTTGAAAAAGAATAAAACTAGACCACTCTCTTACAACTTACAAAAAATACAACTTAAAATTGATTAAAGCCTTGAAAATAAAAATCTTAGAAAACATAGATAGTTAATCTTAGCAATGTATACTTTTTTTCAAATCTGATTTAAAAGACATGGAAAACAAAAAGAAAAATAAACAAGTGAGACTACATATATCAAAGAACACAACTGTGCATACAATGAAGGAAACTATCAGTAAACTGAAAGGCAACATACTGACTAGAAAAAGATATTTGCAAATCAGATTGGATAAAGTATTAATATCCAAAACATATAAAGAATTCACATTATTCCACAATAACAACAAAAACAAATTAATTATTAATGGACAGTGGACCTGAATATTTTCCAGAGAATACATACACATGGCCAATGGGCACATAAAAAGCTTACCATCACTAATCAAACAGGGCATGCAAATCAAAATAACAACAAGATATCACCTCATATCTGTTAGATTAGCTATTATCAAAAACACAATAAATAAGAATTGGAGAGAAAATGGAGAAAGGGGGAGTCTTGTGTTTTGTAAGTGGGAGCATAAGTTGGTGCAACCTCATTGGAAAACATTATAAAGGTTGTTCAATAAATTAAAAATAGAACTACTATATGACCAGCAATACCACTTCTATATATTTATTCAAAGAGTACAAAAGCACTAAGTCAAAAAGACATATGCACCACTATTATTATTGAAGCATTATTTACAATACCAAGGATGTGGAAGCAACCTACTTTCCATCAACAGATAGAAAGGAAGGTGTAAAACATACACAGGGATTTGTATATACTACTTAATAATAATAAAAAAAGAAACCCTGCCATCTGAGACAATATGGATGGATCTACGGGTTCTTACACTAAGTAAAATAAGTGAAATATAGAAAGACAAATTATGATTTCACTTATATGTGGAATCTAAAAACAAAACAAATGAACTAACAAGTTAAAAATAAAAAAATATGTGTAAAAAACAGACTGGTGGTTATCAGAAGGAAAAGGGGTTGAGGAATATACAAAATAGGTGATGGATGGTAACCAGACTTATGGTGGTGATCACTTTTGTGTACGGACATATCAAAATGAATACCTGAAACTAATATAATATCATGGTTATTTTAACACAATAAAATGAAGTTAGTAGAGTAATTCAATATGCTAAAAGACAAATATTGCCAACACAGTCCATATATATATATATATATATATATATATATATATATAGCAAAATTATTGTTCAAAAGCAAAGATAAAATACAATTTAGAGAAACAAAACCTGAAGAAATTTGTTATCAGAAAACATATTCTATAGGAAATGCCAAAATTTTCTATTTTTCAGAGTGAAGAAAAAGTATGGAGATGCTAACTTGAATCTATGTGAAAAAAAAATAATAAATCACCAGAATAAAATAAATATCTAAGTATATTTTTAAACATTTGAAAAAAATTTAAAATTATGAAACACATACTACTATTTAAAGCAGATATAATAAAGCTAATACTGGAGTTTATATTGCTAATAGAGATATATTAATTAAACTTTAATATTAGAAGTTTTCTGCATTTTTAGATAAAGCAGTAAAATATCAAGTTTATATAGATTGCCTTATGTTTGAGTCACTTTGTAATTTCTAGTGAAAACAGTATAAATAATGAAGAGATAACAGAGAAATCAAAATGGAACACTAAATATATTTGATTAACCAAAAATAAAACATAAAATATAAGTTATACTTTTAAATTAGTAAGAAATATATTAAAATCCAATGAATTAATTGATCAAAAAGCATGAAGAATCCACAAAAAAGTAATTGAAATGGTCAGTAAAATTGGGTACGAGATGATGTATAGGGTAAATGTTCAGAAGTTTTTGAGGTTATTAAAGCAAAGCTATGCTGTTACTTGAGAAGATAACCAGTAAGAAAACATTTTGGAAGACATTAAAAAATATATCAAATTGGGATACCTGATATTAGATTTTTTTTTTACTTATGCTGTAATAACCATCTACTTTCTTGAAACATTTAATTAAGTCCATTATACTGAAGAATCTTGTGTTAGTAGTGTTTAGAGAAATGCAGCTATCAATATTAATGCCATATCTTGTATTGCTTCTCTTCAACATACACTAATGTTTTAAGCCTGTGTGTAAACAATGGTCTATTCTGTTCCAAACACTGTGTTATGAATTTTGTGTGTTTTATGTTTTAACTTAGATTCATTTCACAGATGAAAAAAATATGGAGGTCTAGGGAGCTTAAGTGAGTTACCCAAAATCCTGCAGCTAGTAAGTGGTAGGTAGGAAGGTTGATCCAAGGTGGTCTGAGTTTACTGTTAACATGTGTAATCATGGATTATGCTTAAGGGAGGTAACTGATACCAGAATGACAAAATGTAGGCTATAAGTTAGAAAGGAGCTGCCTAAAAACTCAAGAGTTATTAATGGAATCAAGTGTTAAATGTTAATAAAAAAGGATATTATTGCAGACTGGAGGATGTCAATATATCCAGAAACATGTTATCTGGGCTACAAAAATAATATGATTGACATAGCATAATTTCTTGAAAAACGAAGAGGAATACAAAATTGAAGTAGCATACAAGTATAATTAACATTTATTTGATCTTATGTGAAAAGAGGGGAGCAAAAAGGGGATGGATGTAATACAACAATTAAAAAAAAGTAATAAAGCTCAAATATTTAGTTACCTTTTGATTTTGAACAGTGGAATCACATTTATCTTTATTATTCTTTATACTTTTTAAGTATTTTTATAAGCTGAAAACATAGTTCTAAAGGAAATAAGGGAAAGCACCACCATTTCTACTGCTCCAGGAAAAAAATGGAAAAAAAATAAACTAGATTTTATTAGGTTTTAAAGAGTATATCTCATGGTAACTGCTTCTGGGAATCTGATATTTTCTCTGAGGGAAATTACTCATTAAATAATTTTCAATAATGTAGTCAAGAAATACAGCAAAGTTATTAAATACATGATAGTTCTCCCAGGTTATGCATTCCACAGAGGCCAGAACCACTCTTTAAATATATTTTCATTTGATTACTGCTCCTATGGACTGAAGCTATATTAACATACCTAAATTTTAAAACTCTTTAATGAGGGTCATTTTTCTTCCCTTGAAACTGGTTTATTTTATTACTTTGTAAACTCCATCTATGAGCCTGGTGACTTTATACACTTTTGATTTTGAATATGCCTTGGTTTTGCTAAATCAAATGAAACAGTCTGCTGGTAATGACTTAAAAGGTGTCTTCTGACATCTCAACAGCACAGTGGTTACTAACATTATCTAAAAGTGTTTACTTGCTAATTATACAATTGTAGAAAAGTTTTAAAAATATAAATAAGCCAAAGGAGTTAAAGCATGGTAGTAAAATCAAAATAAAGTATAAATGTTTAATGTCTATAATAATCATTTATCATCTATCTACTACATAATTTTAGGCAATTGAAATTTATGAGAATTTCATGAAACTCCAGGTTCTTAAAATGAAGAAATACGTGGGAGGTGTGTGTGTGGGAGGCTGTCAAAGCATAAAATTTTAGTTGCGCACAGGGTTTTCTTGCCTTATTGAATACCTACATTATCTATTAATAATTTTGCCTCAGTTTAACTCTAGCTAGATACATCTATGAATTCATTGAAAGGCTATGAAGGTATGAAACAAATATAACTGGAATAAAACCCTCTTTTTATCTCCTCTAGCTGTATAACTGAAGGCATGGTATTCTATCTCCAAAAAGGTCAGTTTCCTTACCTGTAAGATGCAGGTGATGTGAGCCAACAGTGTACTCTATGCCAAGGGCTATCTTAGGTTTATACCTCATAAGTCATTTTGGTTCATTTTATAATTTAGTAATTATTGTTCTATTACTGTTGTATCATCTCCCATTGCTATCCACTGTTCCTTTGACCTCCACTTCCACAGTAATTCCCCATCCTGTTGTCCATGTCCATGGTTCATTTATGCTATAGTGGTCCTTGATTAGATTATTTCCCTTCTTTGTCCACTTATCACTCTTCCCCTCCCCTTTAGTCACTGTCAGCCCATTCCTTGTTTCCATGCTTCTGTCAGTATTTTGCTCCTTTGTTTTGTTCTTTAGGTTATAGTTGAGATCGTATAGTAATTGTCTTTTGCTGCCTGGTTTACCTCACTTAGCATAATATTCTTCAGTTCCATCCCTGCTGTAGTGAAAGGTAGAAGTTCTTTCTTTCTTTCTGCTGTACAGTATTTCATTATGTAAACTGACCATTTAAAAAAATTTATTATTTTCATAGAAAGGGGAAGGGAGAGAGGCAGAGAGGGAGAGAAATATCAATGTATGGTTGCCTTTCACCTGCCTCCAGCTACGGACCTGGATGGAGACCTGGCTTGCAAGCTGGTTATATGCTCTGGCTGGGGAATTGAAACAGCAATTTTTGGGTTCCCAGGCCAGCACTTTATTCACTGTGCCATCAGGCAGGGCCTACCACATTTTTTTACCCATTCATTTAATGATGGGCACTTAGGCTTTTTCCAGCACTTGGCCATTGTAAATAACACTGCTATAAACATTGGGGTGCATAGGTTCTACTAAAGTGGTGTTTTGGGAAAAATGGTGACAGAGTAGAGAGCAGAGCTGATGGCATTTTCGAGTGCCAGAGCAGCTGGAGCATAGGGTAGGGAGCACAAGAGGTCTGCAGGTCCTTGCAATTTAGAGCAGGAAGCATCTGGACTCAGGGATGCACAGCCCAGAGGCTGCAGAGACCTACAGGAGAGGCAGTTTAGAACCTGATGGCCTGTGAGCCGAGGTCAGCTCTAGGCATGGCAGCTCTGCCCAGAAGGGCAGCTCTAACTGAAGACAGCTTCAGGCTCCCTGGTGACTAGAAATCTGAGCAGTGAAGTGTGGGAAGTGAGTGTAAACTCCAGAGAGAATGAGGAATTGAACTCCTGAAGGAGAGGGACTGAGGCTGAGAGAGAGAAAGCACCTCTCGGGGCCAGAGGTGGAGGAGGAGAGAGTCCCTAGGAGCAGGAGTGGGGGAATGAGAAAATGCACTAGCTGGAGCTGTGAGAGGGCCAAAAATTGTGATACTTTGCCACCCAAAGAGAGGGCAGCTCGGGAGACATTGAGGGGGAAGGCCCAACCCCAAGCATCCACAGTGTCCTGCAGGCTTCCACAAAAACTCAAAACTGCATGTCAGGAACTTGTTGCTGGTGCAACTGGCATGTCCATTGCAGGCAACAAAGGCCTCCTAAAGGAGCTGGAAGGGAGGCATAGCTTTCACCTGCTGACTGAACTGTGGACCCCCTGAGGACCCAGGCATACATCTCAGAGGTGGCAGTGAAAACCTCCTCAAAGAGCTGGACTGCACAGAGGGTTAGTGTTCACCAGCAGGTGACCTGTGTGGCCCCCAGGGAGCCAGGTACTCTTTGCAGACATGAGCTACCTCCTCTGGGAGCTGCTGAGGGAGGACTAGCCATCACAGGAACCAGCAAGGTTACAGTCCACCACCCAGTTGGAGCCAGTTGCTCATCTCAGGCAGAAACCTCCTCAAGAAGGTGGAGGAGGAGGAGCAGCCACTGACACCACATAAGCACCCTGCAGGTCTTCACACAGAACCAGTGAGAGAAGGAAGGGCTCCAAAACCCTGGCAGCATAGAAACCCATCTAGGCTATGAGAAGCTCAGGCTACTTGGGGGCTGGCACTCAAAATCAGCCCTGACTGTGACAGCCATAGGCCCTGCCACTCAAAGACAACACAGCTAGACTGTAGACTGCAAAGATTTGACCAAGAAAAAGAGGCAGACTCAAGAAATGGATTGCTGCTAATCTCAAGCACCTCAGTTACACCAAGAGCTACATGAACTATTAATCCCTAACGTATCCCTTTCAAAAGTTATTTCCAACCCTCACAATTAGTGCATTTTAAGTAAATACTATTTATACCATAGTGTATCCCAACTCACATAGTTTTACTCCTCCCCTGTACTCCTATTCGGCTTTCTCTGTTTCTTCATTTTATTTATTTATTCATTTTTAAAGCAGACCCCTTAGCATTTCTTGCAATGTGGTTTGGTAGACATATATTCTTTCAGTCTTTTTTGTTTGTCTGGGAAACTGCTTATTTCTCCTTTCATCTTGAATGAGAGCATTGCTGGGTAGAGTATTCTTGGTTGCAGGCCTTTGTTTACCATTACTTGAGATACTTTTTGCTTTTCACCTTCTGGCTTGAATTGTTTCTGTTGAATAATCATTTGATAGCCTAATTGGAGCCCCTTTATATGTTATTTGTTGTTTTTCTCTTGATGCTTTTAGGATTCTCTCCTTGTCTTTGAGATTAGCCATTTTAATAATAATGTGGAGTCATCGCAGCGACCAGCGAAGTTGCGGGCTGCCCTGCAGAAGTGCTGGGTGCTCCTCCCAGGCAGGAACCTCTGCCAGGAGTGGGAGGGGGCACCATGTGGGCTCCAGAACACTGGCAGCCCTAAAACCCAGCCAGGCTGCTGAAGGCCCAGCCTACCTGGGGGCGGACACTCAGAATCAGCCCTACTGTGACAATCAGAGGCCCTGCCACTCGCCAAGACTGGCTAGAATATAGACTATAGACTGTAAAGTCCTGACCAAGAAAAAGAGGCAGCCTCAGGAAAGGGATTGCTGCCAATCTCAAGCACCTGAGTTATACTGAGAGCAATATGAACTATTAATCCCCAACATATCCTTTGCAAAATATACTTCTTACATATTCTTAATCCACACCATACCTCAATCCACCTAAATGCCCAAGACCCTCCCCCTACTCTCAAATAAAAGTCTACTCACTCTGTGGCTATAACGCATTCCCAGTCCTCAATCTAAGTATTCCTCCCTTCCCCAGCCTTTCTAAACCCTTTATTCTTTTCTTCCTTCCTCCTTATTTTATTTATTTTTTATTTTTTCTTTTTCCTTTTCTTCCTGGTAAAGCCCACAGTTTCTGGCTCCACCTGGACCAATCAGAAATCATAAAGGGGGAACACACAGCTAAAACCTTTCTTTATTAATATTGATTTCTCTTTGTCTTGTGACTTTCTCTCCCCCCTTCCTTTTTTTTTTTTTTTCTTACTTTCTTTTCTCCCTGATAAAACCCACTGGTCCTGGCTCCACCAGGACCAAACAGAGACCATAAAGGGGGAACAGACACCTAAACCTTTTTTTTATTAATATTGATTTCTCTTTCTCTTGTGACTTTCTCCCTTTTTTTCTTTCTTTCTTTTTTTTTTCTTTTTCCTCTGCTGAAAGCCCTCAGGTCCAGGTTTCATCTGGACCAGTCACGGATTATTAAGGGTGAACAGCCATCTAAATCCTTTCTTCTTATTATTAATATCGTTCTTATTTCTTTCTTCCTTTTGCTTTTTTTTTTTTTTTTTTTTTTTTTTTTTTTTTTTTTTTTTTTTTTTTTTTTTTTTTTTTTTTTTTTTTTTTTTT
>PVIW01018184.1:0-12228 GCA_004026585.1 Noctilio leporinus | reverse complement strand
TGCCATTCTCCCAGCCTCCCTGACCTGCTTCCTCCCCCAGAGTTGATGTCCCACAGATGCTGATCATCAGCTTCTCAGTGATCTGGGCTGAGTCCAGGGAAACTGAGGAGAAATCTTCTGGGGACTTGTGGAAAATGGACTCCTCACTGACCAACTGAGACCTGAGAGGAGAAACAGCCTGTCCTGACTTTTAGATGCAATTTTCTGCAGATGTGAAGCTGAAGTCACAGCAGCAGCAGAGCTCAGGACCAAGGGCCAAGGCTAAGTAAGGCCCAACAGACTGAGACTGAGCAGAAACATGACCTTAATGACACCTCTGAGCTGTGTGCTATGAGGGGTAATAAATGTCCTTCATTTATTAAAGTCAATTAAATCAGACACTTACCTCTAGTAAAAGTATCCTAAGCAATATTAACCACACAATAGAATAATTATAGAACCAGTGCAAGTTATGCCACAGAAGCATGAATGAACAGTAGTTGTGCAGGTAAGAGGAAAAATTACCAAACTATATTTCTATTTTTATTTAAAAACAAGCATATGAATATTAATTTATGCTAATAAAAGGGTTTTAGAAATAGTTACCTTTAATATAGTTATGTCTAAATGCGTATTTACATCTTCCATTTTTTTCTACAAGCATTTGCAAACATGTCTCAATATCTAGGTGGCTCAGCTCCAACCTCCAAAATAAAGTGAGTCATAATTGTTCTGCTGGTGGAGGGCCTCCTTGTCTTCTGTTTACAAAACATGCAACACCTGTGACTAACTTTGCCTGTGTAACTTAACGTTCTACCACTCCTTTCTATTTCTTCTGTCTGTTCAATGTGATTCTGGAGAGCAAGAAAATAAACATGTGTTCTACTAAGCTATCTTGAACTGGGAGAACTCTTTTTTAATAGGAAACGTTGTGTTTTTCTTTTTTGAACTATTTTGTAGAAAGAATATTTGAGTATATCTAGCATTTCATTTTTAGTCAATAAAAAATGTTACAGCCAGGTGTCATTTCCCTTTCTTATTACATTGTGACTTTGTACCATTTTGTATCTGAATTTTTTACTCTAAGGCTAAAACATTCACAAAGTGAAGGTTCTTCAGGGGTCTTAGAAACAGCAGCTGATAGAAGTCATTGGAGTGATTTTCAGTAAACTGCTCCTGGGGTGGTTTAGGTTAATTTGGACATGAAACATCTTGATATCTACACCCATCAGGCTTTCTAAGAGCTACTGGAAAAACAAGGTGCTCATCTATTTAGTGTTCCTCCAACACCCACTCTTTTTCTTCTTCTCCATCCAGAAGTAAGCCTGTTTCTTTATAAACCTGACCTATATCCAGGTTTCATGGGGATGTATCAAATGCCAGCCCTTGCTGTTCTATCCTGGTCCAACACCTATGGCCCCCATGAGGGTCTCTTTCAGTGCCCAGCTCCCGTGAAACATATCCAACTGAGTCCATTCATCCTCAAAGCTTCTGGTTGTTTCGCATTCTTTATTGGGAAACTCTGTTTTCATAATATGAAAGCATTTCCAAATTGAACCCATACCTGAAAATTACTGTTGACTGTATCAATTCCCACTTGTAGCTCATGTCAGCAAGTGCAGTGCAGTCTCTTTAATGACAGATGTTAATGGTAAAATTGGGGTAAAGATTCAGTGAATTTTATGAAAAAAAAACCTGGTTTTCCTTTTGCAGTTCTTTGCAAACAAATATTATTCCAAAAGACATTTCACTTCTCTGCAACTCAGTTCCTTATCATCAGAGGACCAGCCATGGCTGCCTTAGTGTCCCCAGCATGGACTGACTGGCCAACCTGCTCCTTCCCCTCAGGCGGGAAGATCACACCCCCAGCAGCCACTCCACTCAGCACGGTGGTCACATGTCATAGGAAAAGGCCCCGGGTACACACTCCATGGCTGCCACCAGATAGGACCACTTGGTGAGGAAAATCTTAAACCAGCTTTGCCACATCACTTGACCTCTCTGTGCCTCAGTGTCCTCATAACTAATAAAGGCTTGTGTGAGGGTTACATGTAAGACACATGCAATCCGCTGAGCTCGAGTCTGCTCAGGGTGTGCACTCAGTCAATGAAACCTGCTGAAGATAAACACTTGATTAAACCTACAGGATCCCACGTGGATGAATAAACCACTGCTCTGTGTTTCCTTCCAGCAGCGGCAGGTGAGGAGCTGCAGGTGATTCAGCCTGAGAAGTCAGTGGCAGTGGCAGCTGGGGAGACGGCCACTCTGACCTGCACCGTGACGTCCATATTCCCCGTGGGGCCCGCCATGTGGTTCCGGGGGACAGGGTCAGCCCGGGAGTTGATCTACAATTTCAGAGAAGGCCGCTTCCCCCGAGTAACAAATGTTTCAGACGCCACGAGGAGAAACAACACGGACTTTTCCATCTGCATCAGTAACATCACCCCAGCAGACACTGGTGTCTACTACTGTGTGAAGTTCCGGAGAGGAACCCCTGACACGGAGTTCAAGTCTGGCCCAGGCACTCAGCTCACCGTGAGTGGTGAGTACAGTGCGGGATCCTTTGTGCCTGGTGCATGACAACAACTCAATAAAAGTGCCCTTAGTTTTTTAAACAGTGACTTGGAATCAGGTGTGGTGGTGGATGCTTATATTTCTGGACTGATTTCACCCCTTTGCAGATTAGGGGAGTTGAGCCTTAGGTGTTATGCATGGTAAGTGGTGAGAAAATTCTGTAAACCTCATTGTTCTGATACCCCAACCTGGCATTTTCTAATCTTGTCCAGCTCTTTGATTCCAGGAATGAGAAAACTGAAGGCTAGAGTGACTTGCCCTTCACTAGGTCAGACCTCACCTCTGTCTCCAGAGAGTGATCCTCTCAATGTGGCCAAGTCTCCCCTTTCCTGACACTGACTGAGCCCCCACTGTGGGCCAGGTTGGGCTCTGGGTGCTTTGGAAGCTGCAGTGAACTAACCAACCAAAGACTCTTCTCCCATGAACTTTCAGTCTCTGCTGCAGTTGGGAAAATTTATCCAGGGCAGGGAGGGGAGAACATGTTACTTTATTCCATCCTCAGAGATATAACATGAGAAGAAACTCCTAAGACGCACACACGCCCTGTTTACTGACAGCCCTGGTGTGAGGAGGTGCCCAGAGGTTGGACCTCACTCTGGGTCTTTCTTATAAACTCCCTTTATTTCAGTCAGTGAAGCCTCTGAGCAGAGTGGTTGTATCAGAAAGTGCCTCACCCAAACCATTGTACATGCAGCTAGCGTTTCTCCTTCTCACGGGCTTCTCAAGCTTCAGAATACCCTTTGCAGGTATACACTTAGGACCAACGAGATTGGGAGCCTGTTTCTGCCTTCAGCCTCATCACCCAAAATCAAGTATCCCTATCAGCACCTAGAGCTGCCCCTTGGTCAACAGCTGTGTAACCCTCCAGCATGTGGAGACAGCATCCTTCAGTGACAGTCTTCTGTTGATGGGTACACGTTGTGTCCAACCTGGAGCTTTGAAAACAGTGATGCAGGAAATGATCTTCTCCATGTGTCACCTGCTCAAGAGAGAGGTGCACTCAAAAAGTGGCTTTGCTATGTTAGAGGTTAGGTGCATTTTAATTGATGTGGATATTGCCAACTTCCTCTCCCATATTTGGTAGCAAGGGAGTCTCCTTACTGCCACTGAATGTAGGCTATAACTTTATTCTAATTTTCAGAAATTCAAAAAATTCCCCAATGGCCATATGTTGCCTAGGTTATCACAGAGAATGAGTGGTTCCAGTGCCACCCAGACCAGCTGCCTTCTTGTACAGTGCTCGTTCCTCTTCCCCAACCTGCCTGCCCCCATGTGCTCTGTAGGAGAAACCAGGGTGACGGGAGGGGCTGGGACCATGTTTATTTCATGGCATTTACTTTATAACCGGTGCTGTAGGGAGGTACCATCTGTCCTCTCTTGGACGGATGAAAACACCTGACTTGTGAGCAGGTAAGGAAGCTAAGACTGAACCCCAAATAGCCTGACCCACAGCTTCTGCTTTTTGCCACATCCACTGTGCTTGTCAAAGTGTGCTGAAAACTCCAACCCTCTTGTTTAAAAAAATTAAGTATATTTTATTGATTATGCTGTTACAGTTGTCTCAACTTTCCCCTTTGCTCCCCTCTACCTAGTCCCCGCTTCTCTCCAGCAATCTCACCCTCACTTAGTTCATGTCCATGGGTCCTGTGTATAACTTCTTTGGCTTCACCCTTTCCTGTAGTATCCCTAACCTCCCCATGTCTATTTTGTACATACCAATTAAGCTTGATCCCTGCACGATTTTCCCATTTCTCATCCTTCCCCATTCCAGCCTATAACCCTCCAAATGATCTTCATACCTATGATTCTGCTCCTATCCTGCTTGTTTGCTTAGATTGTTTTTATTTTTTTATTTCTTTTAGATTCTGTTGTTGATAGTTGTGCATTTGTTGTCATTTTCACATTCATAGTTTTTATCTTTCTTTTCTTAAAGTCCCTTTAACATTTCATATAATAAGGACTTGGTGATGATGAACTCCTTTAGCTTGACCTTGTCTGGGAAACATTTTATCTGCCCTTCCATTCTGAAGGATAGCTTTGCTGGATAGAGCAATCTTGGTTGTAGGTCCTTGCTTTTCATCACTTTGAATACTTCTTGTCTGCAAAGTTTCTTTTCAAAAATCAACTGATATACTCATAGGAACCCCCTGTTTTTAACTCTCTTCTTTTCTCTTGCTGCTGTTAAGATTCTGTCTTTATCTTTAACCTTTGGCATTTTAATTAGAGTGTATCTTGGTGTTGTCCTCTTTGGGTCTAGCATGTTTGGGACTCTTTGTGCTTTCTGGGCTTGTATGTCTATTTCCTTTGCCAAATAGGGATGTTCTCCTTCATTATTTTTCCATATAAGTTTTCAATTACTTCCTCTTCCTCTTTTCCTTTTGGCACCCCTATGGTGCAGATGTTAGTAAGTTTAAAGTTGTCTCAGTAGTCCCAAAGCCTCTCCTCCTTTTCCTCTCAATTCTTGTTTCCTCATTCTGTAATGCTTAACTGTTTATTCCTTCCTTATACAAATCACTGATTTGAATCCCAGCTTCCTTCCCTTCACCATTAATGTTGTGTGAATTTTCCTTCATTTCACTTAGTATAGCCTTCACTTCTCCCCTTATGTGTTTGCAATACTTAACCATATCTGTCAAGTCTGTGAGCATCATCATCACCAGTGTGTTGAGCTCTGCACTGTTTAGGTTGACTATCTCCTTGTTGCTTAGCTCTCCCACTGGTACCCTGATCTGCTCCCTCTTTTGGGTCGTACTTCTCTGTCTCCTCAATTTGACATCCTCCTCTGTTTGCCTCTGTGTCTTAGGTAGAGATGTTGCACCTGTCACATGGTAAGGAGCAGAGTTTTAGGTGTTTGTCAGTGCAGGATGACCTGTTTCACCATGTTGTGGCGCTGTATGTGGGGGAGGCATCTGAGAGGGAACAGCGCTGCTTGCTCAGCACTCCCCCCTTTTCCAGGCACTTCTCCTGCTTTCCATGAGGACTGGTGCCCCTCTCGCTGTTGCCCTGGTTGTGGTTCCCAAAGTGGATTTACAGATGTTCTAGGGCCATCAGAACCTCCAAACAAATGGACTCTGATGAGAGACTAGCAGTTTCTTCCACCCCACTGGTTTTCACAGTGAGAAGCAATGAGGATTTTTCCTTGGCCTGGCTGCGGAACCAGTCTGGTCTGGGACTGGGATCACCCATCAGGCGTCCCTTCCAGCTTCTATTATGTGTTACTGGGCTTTCCACCATCTGGCCACAGCAACTGCCTTGCCACCACCAGCACCAGCACCGCCACAGCCACTCTGCATCCTCTCCGCCCTGGCTCCACTCCTCCTCCTTGTCTGGATGAATATTACCTCTTTCTGTCTTTGTGTGTTGGACTTCCATGCAGTTCGCTTGTCTGTAAGTTGTTTTTTTATAATTTTGAGGTAGGTGTATTTCTTCTTATGGTTGTGGAGGGAGGTGAACTGTGTCTATATACACCTCCATCTTGGCCAGAAGTCTCCTATGTAAAACTGCGTATTGTTATGTTCAAAAGAAGGAAGGAAGTAAGGAAAGAAAGAAAGGAAGGAAGGAAGGAAGGAAAGAAGGAAGGAAGGAAGGAAGAAAAAAAGGAAAGAAGGAAAGAAAGGGGGAGTAGAGGGAAAAGAAAGGAATGGGAAGGGAGGGGAGGGGAGGACAGGGAAGGAAAGGAAAGGAATACAAGGAAAGGGAAGGGAAGGGGAGGAAAGGAAAGGGAAAGAAACATTATCTAAAAGGCCCTGTGAGAGGCAGCCCTAGCTTTACAGCACAGATCAGAAAGGCACACAAATGTCTCTTGATGTGCTGACCCTATTTCTAATAGCTCGGCTCAGCATATAAAAGCACTCTGGAGTCTTTACCATCTTCGTTTTAGTGTTTTCCCTGCACTGAGCTCCTGCAGGAGCAGCCTGGGGACAGTAACTTGGACAGAGCAGAGAGGGGTCACTGCATCTTAAAATACCATGCACAGCAACCCTGGATATGCAGACTGAGGATAAGGGGGGAGGCATTTCCTTCAGGATAGCAGACCCTTTCCTGAACAAGAGTTCATATTGTAGACTGTGTTATCTTAAGCCCACATCTTCTGTTTATTGCTACAGATCACTTAGAGTGTGAGTTAGTGTCAGGTTCCTGAAGGTGGGCACTGGCTCTGCTCATGAACTTGAACACTTGGGAGGCCACAGGAAATGCATCTGGAATCAAGTAGAGAGAGAAGTGATAGTCTCTTCATTTCTTCCAGCCTCTATTTTCTCATCTAGAGACTGGTGATAATCATGGGCTACTTTTAGGGAAATGCAAGGGACTTGAGGTGCTCTGTCTGAATCACCCAGCACAGAGGGGTACCCCCAGATCTAGGTGTTATATCAATGTTGTGACCCAGTTGTTTTTGCTGGGCCTCAGTCCACACCTGCAGAAAGTCTGTACAATATGTTAGTAATCTAATATTAATCAAATTATTGATTAATCAAATATTGATAACATAATCAAATCAACCTTTACAGGATGTAAGGAGGTGAGGTTGGTGAGAGAACACACCCTCACTGAGCCCTGGTCTTGTCATCCCACAGCTGTGTGCTCTTGGGAAGTCTCAGTTTCCCTCAGTTCTGTTTTCCCATTTGTGAAGTGGTGATGATCATGGTGCCTGTTCAGTGGCTCATAAGGATTGGAGGCCAGCTAAGAACAGTGAACACAAATAATGGGACCAATCAGCAATAGTGTTCCCGCAGCCGAAATTGCTGGGAAATCACCTGGGGAGGAAAGAAAGTGGACTCTTAACTCAGAGCTGGAATTGCTTCTTAACCAGTCTCCTTGTCAAGTTCAACCCCTAAGACCTGTGTGTTCTTCTCTGTAAGATGAGGACGATGACACACCCTCCATGCACTGGTATCAGTATAAAAAATAATGTCTGTGATGTTTCTCCATAGTGCCACACACTAATAGTTAGCATGATGATTACAATCATGTTTATTGTTCACAAACTCTTCTTTAATAGCCAAGCCATCTTCCCCTGTGGTCTCATGTCCTGCCACAAAGGCCCCACCTGGGCAGACAGTGAGTTTCACCTGCAAGTCCCACGGCTTCTCCCCCAGAGACATCACCCTGAAATGGTTCAAAGATGGGAATGAGATCCCAGCCTCCCAGACCACCGTGCACCCAGAGGGAGCCAGCCCTTCCTACAGCATCTCCAGCACAGCCACGGTGAAGCTGGCCCTGGGGGATATTCGCTCCCAGGTCACCTGCCAGGTGGACCACGTTACCCTGCAGGGCGGCCCTCCTCTTCGTGGGACTGCTAAGTTGTCAGAGACCATCCGAGGTAGATACTCCTCACACACTCACCAAGCCCACACTTGCCTGCCAACCTCCACGCCTGCTCCTCCCTGGCCTTTGCCCCAGACCAGCAATGGCCTGGAATCTCATTCCTGATAGTTTTTCCCATCTCAAGACACATGGATTTGCCCATCACTCACCACTGTTTAATAGCAGCTGCCAAGTAAACATGTACCACATGCCAGGCAGTGTGCTCTGTAGTTTCATTTGCTTTCCCAGTATCAACCCCACTTACTGAACACTAACTGTAAGAGAAGCTCTTATGTGATTGGCAATTTTATTTATTTTGATGCAGCTATTGTGGACCAATTGAATGCCAGGGGATGTGGAGCTTGAGTTAAATCATAGTATCCTAATAGCAGCTACCAGTTATTGAGCACCTACTGTGTGCAGGCTACGGTGCTTAGTGATCTCATTCATATGCAAAGAGTACACTCAGTGTCTGAGCAACTGTCCTGCGGGACACCCTCGGTGTGGTGGGGGAGCTACATGATGGGCCCTCCTCTATGATCTGTGTGTTCCATAAGGTTAGAGCTTCTGCCCTGTGCTATTTCAGTTCCACCCATCCTGGAGGTCACCCAACACACTGTGTTAGAGAACCAGCTGAATGTTCTCACCTGCATCGTGAAGAACTTCTACCCCCAGCACCTACAACTGACCTGGTTGGACAGAAAACTATCTCTACCAGATATGGCCTCAACCCTGGTAGAGAATAAAGATGGGACCTTCAGCAGGAAGAGCTGGATCCTGGTGAATTTACCTGCCCTCAGGAAAGACGTGGTGCTCACCTGTCAGGTGGAGCATGATGGGCAGCTGGCTGTCACCAGAAACCTCACCCTGGCGGCCATTACTCACCAGAATGACCAGAACAAAGGTAATATCTGGGGAAAGTCCTCCACTTGTACTAACCCAGCTTTACTCGCATTGTATCTTTAGAGGTTTTATGTTTCTTTGCATTAAATTAATTTATTGTTGTATTGCAATTGTTCCATTTTCCCCCCATTGCTCTCCCTGACTCCACCCACCCTATCCCCTCTCTCACAGTCAATCTCCACATGTTGCCCATGTCTAGGGATCATTTATACTATTTCTTTGACTAAAATCTTCCCAATCTTTGCTCCTTTCTCCCTTTCCTCTTCCCCCTCCCATCTGGTCACTGTCAGTCTGGGTTATAACTACTTATTCATGCCTATTATAATCTAGAAGACTCAGGATAGAAAGTAGAATTTTAAAGTGAGCACCCCTTCCCTCAACCTACACTCCATAGTCACCATTGGTAAGAACTTGATACACATTTTTAAGGATCTTTTGACATCAATACACATTAAAGAAAGACTGGGGGAGAAAGACCATGCTGTTCACAGTGTCCTGGCTCTTGCTTTGATCACCTAAGAGTCACTTTGTTTCCCAAGCATATCAGCCCCTCCATCTTCCTTGCTCTTTCCATCCTCCTCCTGTAACTGAATCCAGGTTTGGCTGCCTGTGGCCAGGAAAGCCAAGCTCATGAGACGGTGCTGGTGAGAAGGAAAGAGTTTGATTCAAGTGCCAGCCACCTAAGCAGATGGTGAGACTTCATACTCCCAGTCCAGCCACTTCTCTGATGCAGGCTGATCTCTAGGACGGGGTGCAAGTTTGGCACTGAAGCTCACTTCTCCTGAGGGAAAGTCCCAGAGACGCTCTCAGTTGAGAATTGTCATTCACAACATCCCATAGGAAATATGGTGAGATCTTCAGTCCTCCATGAAGGATTATTATCATTATAATAAATTGTTCACTATCTCCATTTTTATTTCAACAAAATCAGCTCATTGTTAATCTTCAAAGAATCCAGAAGTGTGCTTTCCCATCTGACTTTCTGTGTCCAGTAGAAAGGATTCAATAAACATTGACACTGGCACCAAGGCTGGATAACTGGTGTCTGAACTCTTCCAAAACACATGACCCATTTTCCTGTGTCACAGGTGTTTCCAGCCAACTGGTCTCAGGAGGTCAGGCCTGTGAGTCCTCCCTCAGCTCCTGAGAACATGGGTCACCCAGCCTTGTCCATGGCGCCCGCAGGGCAGCACTGCTGGTGTCTCACTGTGAAATCTGTTCTCACTCCACCCAATTGCTCTGCTCACATTTTCTCCTGTAACTGTGAATTTGGACATGTCCACATTCCAAAGACAAGGTCATCCTATGGAAACAGTGATATATTTTTCTACATTTGAATCGAACTAATCTGTGCTCACCCTAACTCTCAGAGCATCAGTTTCCTCATCAGAATGAGTGGGATACTACCTGCCCCACAAGGGTGTGAGGACCAATTCCGTTAACCAGGTGCCTCAGTTACATCACTGAGTACACAGTCTCTCCTCCTGTTCCCTCAGGGAAGACAATCCTGACAAGCTGAGAAAGGGGTGATTGATGAAAAGGATCTTCTTCACCCTGAAGTTTGGCTTGAACCTGAGACCAGGGAAGGATAAAATAGATTCAGAACATTGATGGGTGCAGGTAGCATCAGACGTTAGAAGTGGAGAACCCTGGAAATGGTCTTCTTTAATGGCTCTTCCTGTCTCTTGATTTGCAGGCCCAAAACTATCCACTGAAGTCCTCGTAGCTGTCCTCCTAAGCATCAAGGTGCTGCTGGTGGTTGGTGTGTCTGCCATCTATGTCCACACCAAATGGAGAGCCTGACTGTAAGCTGCTGATCAGGTAGGGCAGGCCAAGGCGTGTACTAGAAGGAACAAGGTCAGCAGGAGGGTCTAACCCACAAGTCACACAGTGTCAGGGCTCACATGATTTAAGAGAAAGTGAAACAACTGTCACAACATCATTGGTACCCTTGGGAGTGTGGGGGATCATTCTAAGGAATTCCCAACTCCCAGGAAGTATGTGGGGCCTTGTAGAAGATGGGCCATACATGCATTTTCCAAGGATGTCCACACAGTCCTAGAATTTCTATGTAGTAAGTGAGCAGAGGGAGCAGAGCGAGGGACAGCTATGTGAGTGAGACTTTTTGATCACTGAGGTTCCCTCAGGCAAAAGAATCTACTCTTTAGAGTAATGTTCAGTTTACTTTTAGAGTCAAGTCCTAGACCACCTGCCCAGAGGGCTCTTCCCAGCCTACCCCTGTGTGTGAGAGTGGAAATGATGGAGATGAGGGGTCGGGACTTGGGGAAGAAGGCTGAGGTGACAGTCCTGTCTCTGGACTTTATGTCTTCTCATGTCAGAAAGACATCCCAGGAGAAAGACAGCCAGGATAGAGGGCATATGCAAGGAACATTTTTTGAAGGTGAGCACACATTTATGTGTGGACACCTTTCCCACAGCTCCTCCCATCCTTTCCTGCTATGTGGCTCTCTCAATTTCTGCCATCTCCTTCCCTGCATGAGGGGCCCAGCCTAAGAGAAAAAATGGACTAGGAGCTTCTCCAACTCTGCTCTAAAAGCTTCCGCCTGATCCAGGCCGGCTCCCCACAGGCACTTACTGCTCCTTCTCACAGTCCTTGATGCCCCCAGAGCTGTGTCTTCATCCATGGTCCTCTCAGAAACACACACATGGAATCCCAAATTATCCACTGCTCTGTTATCACATATGCATGACAAAAATGAGGTGAGAAGAAAAATGGGTGGCTTAGCATTGGCAACATGGAAGGGACAGTGACATTAAGTGCAATCAGACCTTCACCCGTTACTATGGTGTTAGGAACTACACAAAGAGAAAACAATAGTACGACCAAGTTGTACAATTTGATACAGTGAGCAAGCCATATTAATATATGGCATTGGTTCAATAAAGGATATACCTTTTAAAAATATTCTTGGTTGCTCTTTAAAGACAGTATGAAACTAGGATTGGTAACTTCAAGTGAATTGAGAATTTCTGAAATATTGCAACTGTGAGCTGAGGGATGAGGCAGCCCTGCATGTGGCCCTAGGAGTCTGGAGTGGAGCTGATTATGTTCAGGGAAGTGACTGAAATAGGGGATCTTGATCAAACATCACAGACTCACATTTCTTCCCTAGTTTTAGTAGATATTCTTGACTCTATGTTATTTCCCTTAATGCATACCTTTAGGATTACTTCTAGAGATTTAAGTGAGTGTTCAACATAGTCAATATGTCTTAAATGAATTGTTTCTTTTCTGTTCTCTTGGTATTAAATTTGTTTTCTTCTGTAAAATAACATTTCCAGCAACTTTCACACTGCTTGAAATTACTCTCTTTTGGAAAATTAAAGTATGCCATTATTGTCCATAAAATTGTTGATCCACAATGTCTCTGTGTAGAAATCTATGGGCAAGAAGACCCATTAAAGACGGCACAATTCTGTGATCCCCTGGCTAGAGGTGTGTTCCCA
>PVIW01018183.1:0-12235 GCA_004026585.1 Noctilio leporinus | reverse complement strand
GGGGAGGTAGAGGCAAAGAAGGGGAGCAGCTTAGACAAGAACCTAGTATAAAGGAACCATGGACATGGACAACAGGTGGGAATGACTTTGGGGGGAAGGGGTGGGTGGGGAGGGGGACAGAGGGGAGCAAAAAGGGGATGGATGTAATACAACAACAATAAAATTTAAAAAAAAAAGTGAAAAAAAAATAAAGGTGGTGGGTGGGGAAGGGGACAGAGAGGAGTAAAAAGGGGATGGATGGAATACAACAACAATAAAATTAAATTAAAAAATTTAAAAAGGCTGTTAAAGCTAACATTGAAAACATTATGATGTATATTATTGCAGCAAATTGAGACTTCTTTGAACAATTAAAAAATAATGGCTATGTTTATGTATTTACATATAAGAATAAATTAATTTCAAAATATAACACTTTTGTGGTATGTTATTTATTTTACTAAAATTTTGCCAATTTATCATGTTCCCCCTGTATATTAGAAGGAATGAGCTAGTTCACAGCCTTGATGGAGATACTAGAAATAATGTTCAAGAAAATGATCAGGATGAAAGAGAAGTCATGGTCAAGATCATCTCAGGAACAGTTGCCTAGGACTGTATTAGTAATACCAGCTCTGTAATATCCTACCCAGGAAAGTGTTGCATTATTGGCTGCCATAAGTGCAGCAAATAATCTTTGACCTTGAAATTTGCATCATTCTTCAGACAAGTCAAAGTCATAGGCTTGAGACACTGATTCACTCTGCTGAAGTACAATCTTTTCCATAACTGTTGGAACTGCCTCCCTTCACAGGTATGGCCCTGCCTCCCACCTTCCTTGGAATTCCCCACAAATAATAGGGGCATTTGGATATTGGTATTGGACAGCCCAAAATGGACAATGTCATTACATTTTTAATTCTTGGAGAGGATGAGCAACAAGGGACCATGTAGCCCAAATGCATCCTTTTCATAAGTGAAAAATACAATTTCCAAAGATATATAAGCTTGTTAGAATTTTCATATAAAGTTAATGGGCAGAGATAAGACTAAAATCTCAAACTACTTCCAATCCCAATTCTGCCCCATCTTTTGGATACCTTGAAGACTTACCCTTCATTGACCTAATTCACACCTTTTATAGATGTTTAAGAGAAAAAGAAGAACAGGTGGTAGATTTCAAAAACTAATGTGAGAACCAAGATGGCAGAGGAGTAAGTGGAGCTACAATACCACCTACTACCCTACACCAATCTCTTCCCAGGACCAATCTGGAATTACAACTTGGAAGAAATCTTTCAGAATAACCAACAGAACACCAGCTAGAAAGAAGCCTTATTACCACAGACAGAACAGAGGAGGCTGCTTCATTACAACATGACTGGTAGGAATTGTGGAGACTTGAGAGAGCTGCCTGAGGGACTGGAGCCAGGGGTTCTATCTGAGAAGGTTGGGGTCTAAATGCCCAGCTGGGCTTCCTAGCTAGCATAGAGCAACAAAGCTGAGAGTAAAACAGCATGCAGCTGTGAAAAGAAAAGAAAATCCTTGGGGTTTGCTAGCCTGAGATGGCTAGAGACAGAATTACTAAAGTGACCATGCACAAAAATACATTGGCACCCACCTACCCTAGGATTCAGCAGTGGGAGGGCAGAAAGGACTAAAGATGCTTACGGAGGGTTTAGAGTGGTGGCTTTGAAATGAGAAATGAGGGAGCAGCCTACTGGGTCCTAATGCTCACTTATTCCCCCGCATCTTTGGCAGACTACACTACTCCAAACTGCATCCGCTTGAGGGAATGTCACAGCCCCACCCACTGGAATCAATTTGCCCTGCCTGATAGTGACTAAACCTGACCACTGATCACAGATTGATTAGATTAACGCTAATTAATCCATCCTGCCCAGCAATGCCTAATGTGACCACCAACAACAGATTGATTAGATTAACAGATAAATCCATCTGCCCTGCCCAGTAGTACTTGAATCTGACCCCTGATGACAGGTTGAATGGATTACAACGGAATTAATCTGTCTTGCCCAGTGGAGCCTAGGATGACAGCTAGTCAAAGATTAATTGGAATAAAAACTGAAAGACTCAGGCAGAGACAATGGATCTCTGGTAGATTCAAACAGGCTGAGTAGGCCCAGACTGGGGAGTGATCTGATGTCACTAGAGGTAGATCCAGGAAGTAAAGAAAATGCACCCCTACCTGACAGAAGGTTACACCACAAAGACAGGAACTCAAAAAAATCTCAATCTAAAAATCAAAAGGAAAGAAGGAGAGTCACCTAAAATAGGGAGAAAAAGAAACAGTTTATCACTTAAAGGAAAGGAAGAATCTCCAGAAAGATTGACTGCTAAATGAAATAGAGGCAAGCAAAATATCAGACATGAAATTCAAGATAATGATTGGAGAGAAACTCAATGAGCTCAGGAAGCTCAAAGAAAACTATAAACAACTCTAGGGGAAGTCCAAAGAACTCCAGGGAAGCTACAATGAACTTACTGAGAACTACATCAGCATTAAAAAGGGCATAAAAACTATCACTAAGAGCCAGGAGGAAATGAAAAATACTATTACTGAATTGAAAAATACAGTAGAAGGAATCAAAAGTAGGCTAGAGGAAGCAGAGAATTGTATCAGTGAGCTGGAAGACAACAGAGAAAAAAATTCCCAGACAGAGCAACAAAAGGGAAAAAGATTAAAAAAGAATGAAGAGGTTTGAAGAGAGCCACAGGACAACATGAAATGCAATAATATTCATATAATAGGGATACTAGAAGGAGAACACAACTTTTCACCCCAAAGAAGCAAAATACATATTTTTGTCAAATACACATGGAACATTCTCAATGATAGACCACATGTTAGGACATTAGACAAGCCTCCAAAATTTCAAGAAAATTGAAATCATACCAAGCATCTTCTTAGATCACAATGGCTTGAAACTGGAAACCAACCTCAAGGAAAAATACCAAAAACATTCAAATTCATGGAGACAGAATAACATGCAATTAAATAATGAGTAGGTTAACAATGAGATCGAGGAAGAAATAAGATTTCTGGAAACAATGAAAATGAATACACAACAGCCCAAAACCAGTGGGACACAGTGAAGGCAGTCTTCAGAGGGAAGTTCATAGCAATACAGGTCTCCCCAAAGTGGACAGAAGAATCTCAAATAAACAACCTAACCATAAAGCTACAAGAACTAGAGGAACAACAACAAACAAAGCTCAGAGAAAGTAGAAGGAAGGAAATAATCAAGACCAGAGCAGAATTAAATGACATAGAGACTAAAAGAACAATTCAAAGGGTAAATAATCCAGGAGCTGGTTCTTTGAAAAGATAAACAAAATTGACAAACCTTTAACCAGACTCATCAAGGGAAAAAGAGAAAAGACTCAAATTAATAAAATCAGACATGAAAGAAGAGAAACCACAACCAATACCACCAAAATACAAAGGATTGTAAGAAATTACTATAAACATCTATATGACAAGAAACTTGACAACCTGGGTGAAATGCACAAATTTTTGGAAACACATTATCTTCCAAAATGAATCCAGAACAAGGAGAAAGCCTGACTAGAATAATAACAAATCGTGAAATTGAATCAGTAATAAAAATGTTCCCCATGCACAAGAGCCCCAGACCAGATGGCTACACAAGCAAATTAACTGAACATTTAGGGAAGAACTAACTCCTATCTTTCTCAACCTTTTCCAAACATTTTCAAGAAGAGGGAAGACTCTAAGCCTCTTTCTATGAGGTCAGTACTATTCTAATCCTAAAACCAGATCAAGACACAGCAAAGAAAACTACAGGCCAATATCTCTGATGAGCATAGATGCTAAAATCCTCAACAAAATCTTGGCCAGCTGTATCTAGCAATACATTAAAATGATCACATACCATGATCAAGTGGGATTCACCCCAGGGATGCAAGGATGGTATAATATTCACAAATCAATTAATGTAATACACCACATAAACAAAATGAAAGACAAAAACCATATGATCATATCAATAGATGCTGAAAAAGCATTTGATAAAGTACAATACCCATTTTTTGACAAAAATGCTCAGCAAAGTGGGAATAGAGGGAGCATATTTCAATGTAATAAAGGTCGTATACGGGATACCTGTATCCAAAATCATACTCAATGGGAAAAAAACTAAAAATTTCCCCCTATGATCAAGAACAACACAAGGCTGTCCACTCTTTCCACTCTTGTTCAACATTATTTTAAAAGTTCTAGCCATAGCTATCAGAGGAGAAAAAGGAATCAAAGGCATCCAGATTGGAAAGGAGGAAGTAAAACTCATTATTTACAGATTATGTGATAGTGTACATAGAAAACCTGACAGATTTCACAAAAAAACTACTTGACCTAATAGGCAAATACAGCACAATAGGTGGGCATAAAGTCAATATTCAGAAATCAAAGGCATTTTTGTATACCAACAATGAAACATCAGAGAGAGAAACTAGAAAAACATATCTCATTTATTATAGCAACAAGAAAAATTAAGTACTTAGGAATAAACTTAAACAAGGAGATAAAAGACCTGTATTTGGAAAACTATAGAACACTAAAGAAAGATGCAAATAAATGAAAGCATATACTATGTTTATGGATGGGAAGAATTGACATCATTAAAATGTCCATACTACCCAAAGCAATTTATAGATTCAATGTAATCCCTTTTAAAATACCAATGACATATTGCACAGGTTTATTTTTGAAGAACAAATACTTCAAAAGTTTTTATGTAGCCAAAAATGACCCCAAATAGCCTCAGTAATCTTGAGAAACAGGACAAAGTAGGAGGAATCACAATACCAGATACCAAATTATGCTAGAAGGCCACTGTAATCAAAACAGTCTCATACTGGCAGAGAATAGACATATATAGATCAATGGAACAGAATAGAGAGCCCAGAAATAAATTCAGGACTCTAAGGTCAATTAATATTAGATAGAGTGGGAAGGAACATAAAATAGAGTGAAAATAGCCTCTTCAACAAGTGTTATTGGGAGAACTGGATAGGGACATACAAAAAAAATAGAGCTAGATTACCAACTTATACCATAGACCAGAATAAACTCAAGGTGGATAAAGGACTTAAACATAAGCCATGCCACTGTAAATGTCCTAGAGGAAAATAAGCAGTAAAATGTCAAATATCCCACACAACAATATTTTCACTGATACTTCTCCAAGGGCAAAGGAAATAAAGGAACAAACAAATGAGACTACATCAAACTGAAGAGTTTCTGCTCAGCTGAAGAAAACATCGGCAAAATGAAAAGGGAATCAACTATATGGGGAAACATATTTGCCAATGATACCTCAGACAAGGGTTTGATATCCAAAATATATAAAGAACTTACTTGACTCAACACCCAGGAGACAGACAACCCAATTAAAAACATGGGCAAAGGATCTGAATAGACACTTCTCTGAGGAGTATATACAAAGGGCCCATAGGCATATGAAAGAATGCTCAACACCACTAGCCATCAGAGAGATGCAAATTAAAACCACAATGAGATACCACCTCACACCTGTTAGAATGGCCACCATCAACAAATCAACAAACAACAAGTGCTGGCAAGGATGTGGAGAAAAGGAAATCCTAGTGAATTGCTGGTGGGAATGCTAATTGGTGTGGCCACTATGGAAAACAGTATGGAATCTCCTCAAAAAAACTAAAAATGGAACTGCCTTTTGACCTTGCAATTCCACTGCTAGAATTATACCTGAAGAACCCTGAAACACCAATTCAGAAGACCCTATGCACCCCTATGTTCATAGAAGCACTATTTACAATAGCTAAGTGCTGGAAACAACCTAAGTGCCCATCAGTGGATGATTGGATCAAAAAACTTTGGTACATTTACACAATGGATTACTACATACACAGCAGAAATAAAGAAGGAACTTTTACCTTTAGGGACAACATGGATAGAACTGAAAAGTATTATGCTTAGTTAAATAAGCCAGTCAGTGAAAGACAAGTACCATATGATCTCACTTATTAAAGGAGACTAATGAACAAACCAAAGAAGTAAAATAGAATCAAAAGCATGGAAAGAAGGAACAGACTGATAATATGCAGAGGGGAGGCATGAAGGTAGAAAGAGGCCATAAAGGGGAACTGTTTAGTTAAGGAACTAGTATAAATGACCCATGGGCATTGACAACATGTGGATTGACTCTGGGAGAGGGGATATGGAGCATGGATCAGGGCAGAGCAACGGGGGAAAATGGGATAAATGTAATACAAAAATCATTAAAAGAAAAGCCAATGCTATTTTCTGGTCTGCGTTGTGGATACATGTTTGATACAGACATATTTTGTGCTGCACAAAAGATGAACAATCTGTGAGAGTGGATTCATTTAAGCACAAGAAAGTGAACAATTATTTTACTTTGTAAGTGCATTCATTAAGAGGTAAAAAGAAAGTTAAGTATGTAAAGAGAAAGACATATCAATCTTACATGGAATAGGTAAAGGGTTGAACTCATATTTAATAGGGTGATGAATTTTTTAGTTAAAAGCTTAATTAAAAAGTAAGAGGGAGCTATGGTGTGACTTGTGTGAGGGGCTGCCACCCAGATCACCCAGGTGAATGCAGGCAGATTAAGAGACTTCTGGCCCAGAAATGGAGGCATAGGTAAACACTCTTCACCTCTGTGAACAACTAAAGCAAATATTAAAACTAAACTACAAAACAAACCAACCAGATTCTTCAGGAATTGAGCTGTGTGGATGTCTAACAACCAAGGATTTAAAGAAGCCACAATTCATCCAGATAGATGCTTTTTCTACAATAGACTACATTACTAAGAAAGGTAAAGTGGCTCTACCTAATAAGGCTGCCAAATTGAGGAGACAAAGAAGTATGGCCCAAATGAAAGAACAGAACAAAACTACAATAAAAGAACTAAGTGAAATGAAGATAAGCAACCTATCAGATGCAGAGTTCAAAACACTGGTTATCGGGATGCTCAAAGAAATCCATTGGGTAATGCAGCAGCATAAAAAATACCCAGGGAGAAATGAAGGTTGTATGAAGTGAAATATAAAAAAATCCATAGGGGCCCAAGAGTGGAGGGGATGAAGCTGAGGTTCAAATAAATGACTGAGAATATAAGTAAGGAACAATCAGAACAGAAAGAATAAAAATGAATTCTGAAAATAAGAATAGAATAAGGGGCCTCTGGGACATCTCTGAACTTACCAACATCATAGGGGTACCAAAAGGGGAAGAGGAAGAGCAAGAAATTAAAAACTTTATTGAAAAAATAATGAAAGAAAACTTTCCTAATTTGGTGAAGAAAATGGATATACAAGTCCAGGAAGCACATAGAGTCTCAAACAAGTTGGACCCAAGGAGGACCACACCAAGACACATCATAATTAAAATGCCGAAGATTAAAGATAAAAAGAGAATCTTAAAAGCAGCAAGAGGAAGGTGGCATTACCTATGAAGGAGTTTTCCTAAGACTGTCAGCTGATTTCTCAAAAGAAACTTTGCAGGCAAGAAGGGATTGGCAAGAAGTATTCAAGGCAATGGAAAGCAAGGACCTACAACCAAGATTACTCTATCCAGCAAAGCTATCATTTAGAATGGAAGGGCAGATAAAGTCCTTCATCACCATTATCACATGAAGTGTTAAAGGGACTTATTTAAGAAAAAGATAAAAACTATGAACGTTAAAATGGCAACAAGTGCACAACTCTCAACAACTGAGTCTCAAAACAAGCTAAACAAACAACTAGAACAGGAACAGAGTCATAGATATGGAGATCATTTAGAGAATTATCAGCTGGGAGGAGGAAAGGGAGAGAATGGGGAAAAACATGCTAGAATTAAGAAGTACAAATTGGTAGGCAAAAAACAGATAAGGGGATGTTAAGAACAGTATAGGAAGTTGAGTGGCCAAAGAACTTAAGTATATGCCATGGGCATGGACTAAGGGAAGGAATTTCTGGAGGGAATGGGGGTATCGGGTGGAGGGGGACAAAGGGGGAAAATTGGGACAACTGCAATTGCAAAATCAATAAAATATATTAAAAAATAAAAAGAGGGAAATATATTATGGTGTTTCTTTAACAATTGTCAGATTAATTTCTTTTAAAGGTACATAAACGTGCACTTATGCACAACTATTTCCTTTATGGCTGAGCCTTAGAGATTCCAAGTTATTTTTGGTGCCAGATTTTAACCCAGAGGAAGCTTTAAGGCTGAGTTAAAACCCCTGAAAACAAAGGTTACAATGGAAATGCTGACAAAGCCCATGCCATGGCAACATTTGTGAATGTAGGTTTATTGAAACAATAAACAACTTTTATTCATGTGCAAGTGAATGTAAAGACAGTAGAAAAAGGGCCCCTTCCTTCCTCTAATGACTAATCTCTCTTTGTTATTTCCTTGTTGGGGCCCAGATCCTGAATTTGTTCATCTGTACATGTAATTATTGGTTTGAAATTGACCTTTGCACCGCAGCTCTTTTGTAGAAAGACATTGAGACACCAGGAAGGGAAGCTGTGGATACTGAGTGAGTATTCAATCAGGACATTGGGTATATGAATATTAATAGTGGGCACTAGAACCTGGATTTTGATTTCCTAATTGACTTTGTATAACTTTTGTGCCAGATTATTATCTAATAAATCATATATGCCTTCTTCTTTATTGCCAAGTAACACATCAAGGTCTAAATAATGGTACATACGCATGATGCATGCTCAGTGGATAGATAGAAGAAAAGAGAAACCGGAAGGCTCACCTCCCTGCACAATGCAGTCAGCAAACCAGGTGGAGCTGGTTAATGCTTCTTACATCAGAAGATTACAGAGTCTCAGTGACCCCCAGATGGTGTGGGGCCATGAGGAAAATAAGTGTTCTGCTCCCCCTGCCCTTCTTCTCAAAGTAACACTGCAATATTTGCAAATGGTACAAATCTAGCTGGAGAATAGGACAATCTTAGAAGCATTTCTCAAGGAAATGAATAAATATCAATGAAGCCAAAATGAGTGTGAAGGAAATGAGATGAAATATGATGAAAATCCCCCAGAAGACATTAAAAAAAGAAGCTTTGCCTTTACAGAAAGGCATTGTACTTAACAAAAGAGAATGAGATGTTGGAAACTGTAGGCTGGCAGCAAAAATCAGTAAATTGGTGAGGAATTTTCCACTGCCCAGAGAATTGCCTGAACTCATCAAGCAATTGAGCCTGAATCTGCTCTGCTAATTGAATTATATGGGAAGCTCCTGGTTCCCATCTTCCAGCAACCAAGTCCTATGAGTTTAGAGTAGATCCTCTTTAGACTGAAGATTATCATCATCGTGGGTGAATAGGGTTAGCTAAAAATCACGATAGCCAGTGCATACCCCAGGATAATTAAATGAGTTTCTGAGGGTTGGGGGTGAGATGGACATTTGTATTTTTTTTTTAAGCTCCAACATGATTCCAGGGTAGAGTGAAGGCTGTGAAGCACTGATTGAGAAGGACCCAGCAACATCAGAAATACTGAATTTTCAACGGAAGAAAAACTACAAATGTTTGTGGCAAGACATTTCCTGTGGGCAATTTACTGGGCCCCTTTTGTCTATTACCAGCATTCACAATTTGGTTCCCTGGCTCATAGCCCAATTGGTAGAATGTCTGTAGCAGATGTTTGAATGGAAGCTTCCAAACCTTTCCTTGCCTAACAAGTAACAACAGGACCTTGTATAAATAATGATCCATAGTGATCAAGTTTAATCCCCTTAAAATTGCCATTTTTCTTTTCTTCTATAAGCTAGATGACCTTTGGATGCACAAAGCCATATTGTAGATGGCAGCAAGCTGCTTTCCAGACTAACTGAGCTGTCAATTGAATTGCTATGTGCTCCACCTCATTTAGTTATTATGACTGAAATTATGGAAGGTGGTTGATTATCCCAACCGTTCAGATTATTCCATTTTCAAGGACTATTCTGAGTTCAATCAATTCTTTCTTCATCAGCTGTTCTCAGGTCCAAGACTCTGAAGAGAGTGGATACATTTGGAATGTGGGAAGGACAAAGTCAAGTTCAACTGGGACTCACCCCAAAGCCTGTGAAAACAGTCTTTTCCTAAGTGCTTTTAATGCTTCATATTTTAGTCACATTTCCATGATTATAAACTGTTACTGTGGGCAAAGAGTTGTTTCTAAGTAGCCAATGAATTGCATATATGTATGCAGCCTAATTACTGATTCATTTATAGGAAACAGTTTTCAACCCCTTGCCTCTTACTCTTCCTACCAATACACATGAAGGTGTGGCATGTGCTTTGGCCACTGGATCACAGCCCTGGCTGCCCCGTCAGTATTTGGGATGCTTTAGCTGCTCTTGGAAGAAACTGAAGCAGAACTAACTGCTCTTGGTCACTGTGCTTCTGCAGCTGGACATGCTGATCAGTAAATTCTATCAAAGAAGCTACCCCAATCTCTGTGCTCCAGCCTAGACACAGGGCTAATGAAGCATGATGTCTAATAGTTTTAGTTTGTATCTTTCCTGGAGAAACCTCAGAAAACTCAGTAAATAGCTCTTCCCCCTCTCCTCCTCACCCTTCAATCCTTTTGGGAGCCATCCATATAGCAATCAGTGGTTTCAAATTTTTTAAAATGTGGAAGTCATGATTTCCTTTGTGAACTACCTTAATTTCTGAAGCATAATTGAAGTGAGGTGATCAATGCAACAAGTTTATGTTTATGATGATTTATTATTCACAAGGATATAAATGTAATCTCATTTATTTTCCACACCTTTTATAAAGACTTTGGAGCAGATATTTCGAGTGCATCTAGATTGAGAGGGAAAATGAGACATTGATAATAAGAGATTTGTCTCAGCCATCAAATGTGCTTTTAAATGTGTTCTACCAATTTTATGGGATTTTGTTATGTTTTATTTTTAACAGTAGCAGGGGCTAGCCATTGGGGAATCAGAACACATTGTCCTGACCAAGAAACCCAAGTAAAACATGACCTCACAACATCTTAATTCCTTATAAAGTAATTTTCTGAGGTTTAGTCAAGACTTCCTGTTCAGAAGCTTGCCTTTGTCCCCTGGCTACTGCCATCGATGGACCATGGAATAGAAGGTCGCAAGTCACCTTTGTTCTCCAAAGCTGTCTAGTTATAGATTTCCCACTTCTTTACAATGAGCTACCTGTTAGTTTAGGGAAACTGTCAACCAAACAACCCAGTTCACCTGGGGACTAAAGCAGTGACATCTTCTTATGCCAACCAGATACAGGTTTCCACTGGCCTGTGCGTATTTAGTGACCAGTTGCAGCACATGGTCAGGAAGATCATGGTACAAAAGGAGGAAAGAAGTTTTAACAGTGGTGGACAGGAAATGGGTTCTGAGAGGATTTTCCTGCTTATTTGCAGGCTGTCAGTATAAGAGCTCCTCAACTACCAATGGAACCAAGGAGTCACCCCAAGAGATGTAAGCACTTATGTCTTAGGAAGAAGAAAACCAACTGCAAAAGGATTCTAGAAAAAAGAACGTTGTGAATAGCAGTGGGTACTGTGTCTCCCTCTTCCATGTTGTCTGGAAAATGCAGTTTCTTCGACTGGAACAAAGTGGATATCTCAAAGGTCAGGACTGCCACTCCCCTTGGGCTCTGCTTATAGTTGTTTACTTTTGAATTTAGCTATTTGAAAATGTTTTGTAGTAATTAAACTTATCTTTAGAGTCATAGAAAAAGGGTGAAAACAATTTAAAAAAATTTTATTGTTGTTGTATTACATCCATCCCCTTTTTGCTCCCCTCTGTCCCCCTCCCCACCCACCCATCCCCCCCAAAGTCAATCCCACCTGTTGTCCATGTCCATGTTTCCTTTATACTAGGTTCTTGTCTAAGCTGCTCCCCTTTCTTGCCTCTGCCTCCCACCTCCCCCCAACCCCTTTCCCCCTGACCACTGAAGGCCTATTCATTGTATTCATATATTTGGTTCTGTTTTGCTTGTTGTTAGTTTTGCTCGTTACTGTCCCATAATGGGAGAGATCATATGATATTTGTCCTTCACTGACTGGCTTATTTCACTAAGCATAATACTCTCCAGTTCCATCCATGTTGTTGCAAAGGGTACAAGTTCCTTCTTTCTTTCTGCTATATAGAATTCCATTGTGTAAATGTACCAAAGTTTTTGATCCAATCATCCACTGATGGGCACTTAGGCTGTTTCCAGCACTTGGCTAT
>PVIW01018182.1:0-12240 GCA_004026585.1 Noctilio leporinus | reverse complement strand
TTCCCCCTTTGTCAAATATGAGTTGACCATAGAGTCCTGGGTTAATTTCTGGGCTCTCTATTCTGTTCCATTGATCTATATGTCTATTCTTATGCCAGTACCATGCTGTTTTGATGACAGTAGCCTTGTAGTATTGTTTGAAGTCCGGGATTGTGATTCCTCCTACCTTGTTCTTCTTTCTCAAGATTGTGGTGGCTATGCGTGGGCATTTTTGGCTCCATATAAATTTTTGAAGTAATTTTTCTATTTCTGTGAAGTCTGTCATTGGTATTTTAATTGGGATTGCATTGAATATGTAGATTGCTTTCGGTAGTATGGACATTTTAATTATGTTCATTCTTCCCATCCACGAACATGGTATATGCTTCCATTTATTTGTGTCTTCCTTGATTTCTTTCTTCATTGTTCTGTAGTTTTCTGAGTACAGGTCTTTGACCTCCTTGGTTAAGTCTTATTGTGGTTTTAATTTGCATCTCTCTGATGACTAGTGATGTTGAGCATTCCTTCATATGACTTTGGACTCTTTGTATGCCTTCCTCAGAGAGTTGTCTGTTCAGGTCCTTTGCCCATTTTTTTAATTGGGCTGTCTGTCTCCCTGGTGTTGAGTTCCATTAGTTCTTTATATATATTGGATATCAAACCCTTGTCTGAGGTATCACTGACAAATGTTTTCTCATACATTTGGTTACTTTGAATTTTGCTGGTGTTTTGTGTGTGTGTGTGTGTGTGTGTGTAAATGAAGAGTTTATTGAGGAAGACACAAGGTCAAGCTTTGCCCCAACCCCTGCTCTCCCCAAGAACAGATCCCAACAACAAAAGAATGGTAAGCATTCTTAGGGTGACATTTACCTTCTCCCTCCCCATTCTCTTCAGAGCCGCAAGCTTTACAACACAGACACACGGAACAGGCTCGGGCGAGGACACTCAGGGAATCTCTGACCAGCAAGAGTTCTGGGTGTGTGTGTGCTTCCCTTGCCCTTTGTATGATACCAGCTGACATGACAAAGATACACTGAGGCAGGGGAGAGGGGGACACAGGGAAATCTCCATTCTGTTTCCCCACTTCGGCCAAGATTGAATAGGTCAAAAGGGAAGCTGTGGTGGAGGCAACAGGTTCTCCTCAGAGGGGTCCTTTTCTGTGGAGCAGAATCCCCCAGCAAATGCGAGGAGCATGGGGAGGGGAGGCAGCCTCCCCAGGAGGGAAGAGTCCCTGCGTTGGCGCCATCATCAGCTCCATCAGGTCAGCTGAGAATAACAGTTGTTACCCGTCACTGCTGGGGAGGCTGAGAGAAGCCTAGTTTCAGGAGGGACATATCCTGATATGAAATTGTTTTCTGTCTGCTTAGCCTGACACACACTCCTTCTGCCAACTATGGTTTGCTTTAAGATGAAAACACTGTATGTGTAGTGTGAACCTCCACTGCTTATACCCAACTGACTCTGTGAATGATTTCCCAACCAGGAAACTTTATCAACCTGTTTTTCCACCCCACACACCACGAACCTACCCACCTCCCATACACAATCTAGTGTTATTTTCTATTCTCCTGGGCCTGAGGGGTGGTGAGCGCAGCACAGAGTTCTTGTCCCCCACCCTAGGGATTCTTCTCTCGGACATTCTCACGGTTTATGACACTGCTTTGGTGGACCCTTTCCCCTAAGCTTTGCAAATGGTATAATGTGGGGTCATTTCAGACATGGCAGGAGTAGGGGGTAGTTTTAGCTTGTTTTCTATGGTTCCTCCTCTGGGATTCACTGGTAGGCAAGGCCTTTGGACCCAGAAGTGCCTATGCTTTGATCAGGGGCAGCTGAGGAGCACTCTTGGTCATTGACCATGATCACTGGGCACCAGGCAACGCGACAAGTGCCCACAGACAAAGTGGTGAACACTGCTAAGTAGGGTGGAGTGTGGGGCATGAAGTTTTTGTTGACAAATCACACCCAGTGTGTTTAGGTGAGGGGATTTCACATCTCCCTATCTTTTGAGAAGTGATAAAAACTTGACCCTTTGAGATGATCTCACTTGCTTTTGAGACTATCTAACATCAGTCAAGTGCAGATCAGACAGCGGCAGTGATAGCAGTAAAGGGAGTTTCCGAGACCTCTACGCTCACTTTGTCTCTGCACCCACCCTGGTGGCCTCAAGAATACAGTTCCAGGACCACAGGGCAAACATTAGCTGCTCCTTCATTCTGGCATCTGGATTTACCTTCAAGGAGCTGAAAAGGTACTCTGCTGCCACCTGATGCCAATGAAGGAAGTGCCAAAATCAGTGTGGAGTATAAGGAAAGCCATAAAGCAGCAGGCACAAGAAAGGCAAGAGAAAGGCATTGAGGAAAAACCCAGGACACCGCTGCAGTGAATACTCGGATGGATGGGAGTTCAGGAGACTTGACCCCCCAGCTCTGCTACTAAACTGCTGATTAGCCTCAGGCATTATGCCCCCTTCGCCTTTTGGTTTCCTTTTTAGAAAAACAGGGTTGGTTAAGTTGTTAAAGTCGGTTTCAACTCTTAGATGTATAATTTTAAGATCTGAACTGGACCTGAGAATTAAACTAAATACAGGGCAGAGGGGTCAGGGAAAGGCATTTTGGTTCCTGTGCCCCATCTCTACTCAAAATCCTTAGTAGTGTTATTAATGGGTCAGATCAAGGGAAAGGAATGTAGTAAGTTCTAATTTCTCTCTTGCTGGTGTTTTCTTTAGCTGAACAGAAACTTTTCAATTTGATATAGTACCATTTGTTGATTTGTTCATTTATTTCCTTTGCCCTTGCTGAAGTATCAGTAAACATTTCTGCATAGGATATCTAAAATATCACTGCCTATATTTTTCTCCAGGACCTTTATGGTGGTGCTGCTTATGTTTAAGTCCTTTATTCATCTTGAGTTTATTCTGGTGTATGGTGTAAGTTGGTGGTCTAGTTTGATCTTTTTGCATGTTGCTGTCCAGTTCTCCCAACACCGCTTGATGACAGTAGCCTTGTAGTATAGTTTGATGTTGAGTATTGTGATTCCTCCTACATTGTTTTTCTACCTCAAGATTGCTGTGGCTATTTGTGGGCATTTTTGGCTCCATATAAATTTTTGAAGTATTTTTTCTATTTCTGTGAAGGATGTCATTGGTATTTTAATTGGGATTGCATTGAATCTATAGACTGCTTTGGGTAGCATGGACATTTTAATTATGTTAATTCTTCCCATCCATGAACATGCTTCCATTTATTTGTATCTTTCTTCATTTCTTTTTTCAATGTTCTATAGTTTTCTGAGTACAAATCTTTTACCTCCTTGGTTAAGTTGATTTCTAAGTATATTATTTTTCTTGTTGCTATGGCAAATGGAATTTGTTTTCTTGCTTCTATTTCTGATGTTTCAATATTGGTATATAACAATGCTTTGATTTCTGGATATTGACCTTATATCCAGCAATTTTGCTCAATTTGCTTATTAGGTCAAGTAAGTTTTGGTGGAGCCTATCAGGTTTTGTATGTACACTATCATATTATCTGCAAAGAATGACAGTTTGACTTTCGCTTTTCCAGTTTAGATACCTTTCATTCCTTTTCCTTTTCTGATAGCTATGGCTAGAACTTCCAAAATGATGTTGAACAGAAGTGGAGAAAGTGGACAGCTTTGTCTTGTTCCTGATCTTAGAGGGAAAGCTTTTAGCTTTTGCCCATTGAATATGATGTTGGCTTCAGGTTTCTCATATATGGGCTATATGATGTTGAGGTATGCTCCCTCTATTCCCCTTTTTGCTGAAAATTTTTCTCACAAATGGTTGCTGTACTTTATCAAATGCTTTTCCAGCATCTATTGATATGATCATATGGTTTTTGTCTTTCAATTTGTTGACATGGTGTATTACACTTATTGATTTGCAAATGTTGTACCATCCTTGCATCCCTGGGATAAAACTCACTTGATCATAGTGTATGATTTTTTAAATGTATTTCTGGATCCAGTTGGTCAATATTTTGTTGAGAATCTTAGCATCTATGTTCATCAGAGATATTGGCCTACAGATTTCTTTCTTAGTTGTGTCTTGACCTGGTTTTGGGATGAGAATAATATTGGCCTCATAGAAAGAGTTTGGGAGGCTTCCCTCTTCTTGGATTTTTTGGAATAGGTTGAGAAGGGCAGGAGTTAGTTCTTCTTTAAATGTTTGGTAAAATTCACCTGTGTATCCATCCCGTCCAGGGCTCTTGTGCTTTGGGAGACTTTGAATTACTTCTTCAATTTCACTCATCGTTATTGGCCTACTCAGGCTTTCTGCTTCTTCTGGATTTAATTTTGGTAGATTATACATCTCCAGAAATGTGTCCATTTCACCCAGATTGTCATATTTCTTGTCATATAGTTTTTTTTTTTGTAGTAATTTCTTACAATTTCTTGTTTTTCTGAAGTATAAGTTGTGATTTCTCCTCTGTCAGTTCTGATTCTGTTTATTTGGGTCCTCTCTTTCTTTTTCTTGATGAGTCTGGATAAAGACTTGTCAATTTTGTTTATTTTTTCAAAGGACCAGCTCCTAGAATTGTTGATTCTTTGAATTGTAGTTTGAGACCCTATAAGTTATTTAATTCTGCTCTGATGTTGATGATTTCCTTTCTTCTACCTGCTCTGGGCTTTGTTATTGCTCCTCTAGTTCTTGCAGCTTTATGGTTAGGTTGTTTGTAAGCTTCTCCTGACCTTTTTAGGTAGGCCTGTATTGTTATGACTTTGCCTCTGAGGACTGCCTTTACTGTGCCCTGTAAGTTTTGGGCTGTTGTGTATTCATTGTCATTTATTTCCAGGAACTTTCTGATTTCATCTTTGATCTCATTGTTAACCCATTCATTACTTAAAAGCATGTTATTCAGTCTCCATGAGTTAAAGTACTTTTTGTTTTTTCCCTTGAGATTGGTTTCTAGTTTCAAGCCATTGTGATCTAAGAAGATGCTTGGTATGATTTCATTTTCCTGTATTTGTGGAGGCTTGTCTTATGACCTATCATGTGGTTTATTTTAGAGAATGATCTATGTGCATTTGAAAAGAATGTGTATTTTGCTTCTTTGGGGTGAATGGTTTTGTGTATATCGGTTAGGTCCATTTCCTCTAGAGTGTTGCTTAATGCCACAACATCCTTGGTGTTTTTTTGTTTGGAAGATCTGTCCATTGTTGATAATAGGTTATTAAAATCCCCTACTATTATTGTGCTGCTGACTATATCCTTCTTGAAGTCCTCCAAAATTTTCCTTATATATTTGGGAGCTCCTATGTTGGATGCATATTTGTTTACCAGAGTTATTTCTTCTTGATGGATTGTTCCCTTAAGTATTATGAAATGTCCTTCTTTCTCTCTTTTTATGGCTTTCATTGTAAAATCTATTTTTTCTGAAATAAGCATTGCTACTCCAGCCTTCTTTTCATGTCCTTTTGCTTGATATATATATTTTCCATCCCTTCACTTACAATATGTGTCAATCTTTTGTTCTGAAATGGGTCTCTTGAAGACAGCATATATGTGGGTCATGTTTTGGTATCCATTCAGCTACCCTATGTCTTTTGATTGGCCCATTTAGTCCATTTATATTTAATGTTATTATTGATTGATATTTATTGCCATTTTTCCTCTTTGTACCTGTGCTCCTCTCTGTCACTCTCTGTGTCTTCATTTTTTAGTTTTTTTTAAGCAGACCCTTTAGCATTTCTTGCAATGCTGGTTTGGTAGAGATGTATTCATTTAGTCTTCTTTTGTCTGGGAAACCCCTTATTTCTCCTTCCATTTTGAATGAGAGCATTACTGGGTAGGGTATTGTTGGTTTCAGGTCTTTTTTTTACCATTACTTGGAATGTTTTTTGCCATTCCCTTCTGGCTTGTATTGTTTCTGTTGAATAATCATTTGAAAACTTTATGGGAGCCCCCTTATATGTTATTAGCTGTTTTTCTCTTGATGATTTTAGGATTCTCTCTTTGTCTTTGAAATTTTCCATTTTAATTATAATGTGTCTTGGAGTGGGTCTATTTGGATTCATCTTCATTGGAACCCTCTGTGCTTTCTGAACTTAAGTAACATTTTCACTCCTCGTGTTTGGGAAATTTTCTGTGATTACTTTTTTGAACAGGTTTTCCATTCCTTGTTTCTCTGCTCCTTCTGGTATCCCTATGATATGAACATTATTGCATTTCATGTTTTTCTGCAGTTCTCTTTAAACCTTTTCATTCTTGTTCAGCCTTTTTCATTCTGTTGGACTGTCTTGGAATTTTTTCTAAGTTGTCCTCCAGCTTGCTGATTCAATCCTCTGCTTCCTCTAGCCTGCTATTGATTTCTTCTACTGTATTCTTCAATTCAGAAATTGTGTTCTTCATTTCCTCCTGGCTCTTTCTGATAATTTCTCAGTCCTTTATAATGCTGGCGTAGCTCTCAGTAAGTTCCTTGTAACTTCCCTAGAGTTCTTTGTAGTTCCCCCAGATTTGTTTATAGTTTTCTTTGACCTGGCTGAGCTCGTTGATCTTCTATCATCATTATTTTGATTTCCATATTCAAATGCTTCTGTTTCATTTACTGGTCTTTCTGGGAATTCCCCTTTTCCTTTTGGTGATGGACTGATTCTTTTTCCCCCATTTTGGGTGTCTGTTGTTGCTTGTTTTGGTCTTGGATTAATCTGCTTTGATTCCTTGCCTTCATGGAGTGCCCTTGTGTGTTAGGAGATTTTTGGAGTTCAGTGATGCAGTCTCCTAGATTTCCTCAACTTGTTGCTCTTAGTTATGTCATTAACTTGTGCTGTCTGGTTGTATTTTGGATTTGTTGTATGTATTGTTCCATTCCCTCCAGTTGGCTGATTGAGAGACACTCCTTCTATTCCATCTCATACACTGTTTTTGAGCTCTCCTAAAACAGAACCACCAGTCCAGGCAAAATAACAACACCTTCAGAGACATCTTTCTCCTTTATACCCCTTTCAAATGCCTGTGAACCTAGCTAAATACCCATACCTACCCATACCCTCCAACATAACCCCCACTTTTAATCACACCCTCAGCTATAACTGAGCCAGTCTTAATAGGAATATGATAAGACTGTTATACGAGGGGAAAATGATTAAGTTGACTAAAGTATAGATAATTTTGAAGGATGCAAAGGAGTAGCAAAGATAGTGGGGATGGGAGAGAGAAAGCCAACATATTTCTTATATAGAAATGTGGAGGGGGAATATCAGAATGACTCACGTGTGAGTGAACAGTATAAGCCTGCATATTTAGTTGCCTTTCCACCCTTATTGAGCCCTGATTGGTTCAGGTGGAGACAGGACCCGTGTGCTTTTAGCAGAAAAAAAAAGAATCTGTAGTCACTAATAGTGTATTGGCAAAAAAAGAAAAAGAGAAAAAGAAAGAAAGATAAAGAAAGAAAGGAAGGAAGGAAGGAAGGAAGGAAGGAAGGAAAGAAGGAAGGAAGGGTTTAAGTGGCTGGGGAGCAGAGGAATACTTAGATTGAGGACTGGGAATAAGATGTAATAGGAGAGTGAGTAGACTTTAAAACAAAAGTAGGAGGAGAGTCTTGGGTAGTTAGGTGGATTAAGATAAAGAAGGAGTAAAAATATGTGAGTTGGGATGCACTATGGTATAAACAGTATTTACTTAAAATGCACGAATTATGAGAGTTGGAAGTAACTTTTGAAAAGGGCATGTTAGGGATTCATAGTTCATGTACCTCTTGGTGTAAGTCAGGTGCTTGAGATTAGCTGCAATCCATTTCCTGGGTCTGCCTCTTTTTCTTGATCAAGTCTCTGCAGTCTACAGCCAGGCTGCATGACCTTGGAGTGGCAGGGACTGTCACTGTCATAGTCAGGGCTGATTCTGAGTGCCCGCCCCCAGGTAGGCTGATCCTCCAGTAGCTTACCTGGGTTTCTGTGTCGCTGGTGTTTTGGGGCCCTTCCTTCTCTCATTGCTTCTGTGGTGATGATGGGTACTTCTCCCCCTCCAGCTCTTGGAGGAGGTTTCTGCCTGCAGTGGGCACTGGATCCAAGGTGGGGTGGCCTGCAATTTTGTTTGCTCATGTGGTGGCTGGCCCTTCCCTTTCAGCTCTTGGAGAGGTCATCCCTGTCTGCAAAGAGTGCTTGGCTCCCCAGGGGTCCCCTACAGCTCGTTTGCCAGTGATGGCTGGCCCTCCATGCAGTCCAGCTCTTTGAGGAGGTTTTCAACACAGCCTCTACAATGCACACCTGGATCCCCAGGAGGTCCACAGTGCAGTTTGCCAGGGAAGGCTATCCCTCTCTGTCCAGCTCTTTGAGGTTTTCACCACCACCTCTGTGATGTGCACCTGGTGCACCAGGGCGTCTGCAGTGCAGTATGCCAGTGAAGGCTAGCCCTTCAGGCTGTCCAGCTCTTTGAGGAGGTTTTCACCACTGCCTCTGCAACACAGTCTGTTGCTGAAGGCTACCTCTCCCCCTCCAGCTCTTGGAGGAGGTTTTTGTCACCTGCAATGGGTGGGCCAGTTGCACCAGCAGCAAGCTCCTGGTGAGCAGTTTCCAGTTTTCATGGGAGACTGTGCTCAGGTGTGGGTGGGCAGGGTTGGGTCTCCCTTCTTACTGGGGCTCTGAGCTGCCCTCTCCCTGGGTGGTGCAGCAGCACAATTTTTGGCCCTCTGGCCACCTGGCCAGTGCACTTCCCTGCTCCCCTGCTCCTGCTCCCTGAGAGTCTCTCCTCCTCAGCCTCTGGCCCCGGGAAGTGCTTCCTTTCTCTCAGCCTCCGGAGCGCAGTTCTCACCCAGCCCCTCCCCTGCAGGAGTTCAACTTCACAGTCTCCCCGAGTTTATTCTCACTGTCCACACTTTACTGCTCAGAATTCTATTCACTGGGGAGCCTGAAGCTGTCTTCAGTTAGAGCTGACTTTCTGGGCAGAGCTGCCATTGCCTAGAGCGGACCTCAGCCCGCTGGCTGGCAGGTTCCAAACTGTCTCACCTGCTATCCTGTAGGTCTCTGCAGCCTCTGGGCTGTGCACCCCTGAGTCCATATGCTTACTGCTCCAATTTGCAAGGACCTATAGATGTCTCATGCTCCCTACCCTATCCTCCACCTGCTCTGGCACTTGAGAATGCCATCAGCACTGCCCTTTACTCTTGCTGTCTTTCTAGGTCTCTACTCTGTCACCATCTTTTTGAGCTCACATCAGATTCATTCAGTTTTTAATCCAATCAATCTGTGATGAGATGTCAGGCTTAGGCACCACTGGGGGGCATTTTGCTTAGGTTGTTAGTCCAATCAATCTGTGATTAGACATCGGGTTTAGGCACAGTGGGGGAGGGGAGATTAATTCCTATGGGGCTATTGCTTCCCCTCAGGCTGATGCCACTTGGAGAAGGGTGGTCTGCCTGTGCTATGGGGGATAGGTCAGCACTGCAACCTCTTTAGCTGTTCCCTCATTTCTCTACTGAAAGCCACTGCACCAAAACTCTCCTTAAGTGTCTCTTGTCCACTCTGCCCTCCCTTTGCAGGAGCCCTGGGTAAGTGGGTACCAATGTATTTTCATGTGTGGTCTCTTTAAGAATTTTCTGTGTCTCTAGCTATATCAGACTAGCAGAACCCTGCATGCTTTTGCTCTTCACAGCTGGATGCTGTTTTACTCTCAGCTTTGTAGCTGTAGTCTGGGAAGCCCAGCTGGATGTTTAGAACCCATCCTTCTCAGGTGGAACTCGCAGCTGCTGAGATATTTTTCCATACCTTCAGCTGCTGCCTGTGGGAGCCCAGCCAGCCCTCTTGTCTCTGCACCTCCCACCAGTCACGTTGAAATGAAGTGACCTCTTCTGTCCGTGGTTATAAGGCTTCTCTCCAGCTGGTGTTTTGTTGGTTATTCTGGATGACTTCTCCCCAATTAAGTTGTAATTCCAGATTGGTCCTGCTAGGAGATTGGTGTAGTTCCACTTAACCCTCTGCCCTCTTGTATCTCTGTTAGTTTTAGAGAGAGAGAAAGGGAGAGAGAGAGAAACATTGATGTGAGAGGAAAACAATGTGTGTCCTCCATTTACCCTGATAATGGATTAAATCCACAGCCTTTTGGTGCATGAGATGATACTTCAACCAACTGAGCCACAAAGCTAAGGCTAGAATTATTATTATGTAGGATAGGCCTCTCCTACATAATCAGAAGTGAGGAACACTTTTTAGACTGCTAATGAATATTATCAAATTGTTTTTACAAAGAGAATACTCATTTTTATTTCCACTGGTGACATAGATAAGCACTCATTTTATTTACCTGACCTTTCCAATGTTGGGTTACACCTTTTCTTAAACTTTATTAATATAATAGATAAAAATAAATTCTCATTGTTACTTTTAGTTAAAAGCTATTTGATTACTACTATTTTCAGTAGTTTATCACATGCTTACTTAATAATTTAATTTAGAATTTTGAAGAATATATACTCCTAACATGAACTCCCTTATATTTTGGGATCATATTCATTTTTATGCTAATAACAGTTTCTTTTTAAATTATAAAAAGTTATTAACACTATATAAATGTTTGTTGAATAGCTTTCTCAACTATTCTCATTTGTATTTAATAAGTATTGACATGTAGTTTTTACTTCTATCAATCATATCTGTCAATTCTGTATTTTCTAAGTTTTTAATTTAAACTTAGAAACTCTGTGCATGGAGAGATTAAATAAATATTCATGTTTATTCTTTGTATTTGCTTTTTGTATCTTTTAAAGATTTTATTTTATTGTATTTATAGAAAGAGGGAAAGGGAGGGAAAAGAGGAGGAGAGAAATATTGATTGGTTGCCTCTTGAGACCTAAACCTTAATCCAGGCATGTGCCGTGACCAGGAACCAACCCTCCAGCCTTGCAGTTTGCAGCCCAGCACTCAATCCACTGAGCCATACCAGCCAGGGCTGTATTTTTTTTATTAAATATTTTATTGTTGTTCTATTACAGTTGTCCCAATTTCTCCCTTTTTGCTCTCCTCCACCCAGCCCACATACTGCTCCCACAGTCAATCGCACTCTGTTGTCCATGTCCATGGTTCATTCATACATGTTCCTTGATTAGACCCTTCTACTTCTTCTCACTCTTACCCAACTTCCCCCTAGTTGCTGTCAGTCTGTTCCTTGGTTCCATGCTTCTGGTTCTATTTTGCTTTTTGTATTTTTTGTACTTTTTGTTCATCTTTATTTCAATTGAAATTGATTTCAAGTATTTTTATGTGGTGAAGATATAAATTAATTTTGTTCTAAAATAGCTAAGTAATTTCCCATCTCATTTTACTGATTAATACCCCCTTTTGTCTATCAATTTTGGTACCACCTTTATTATACATTACATGGCTTTATGCCAGTGATATATAGATTTATTGATCTCTCAAATAATTTTTGCATTAGTTTACAAAATCTTTTAACAAATGCATCTTTATGGCATATGTCAAAGCATTTATTTTAGATTTCTGCTTCCATTCAAAATTGAATAGCAAGGACCTGAAACGAGTTTTTAATAGAAAAAATATATAAAACAAAAGTCTTCAAACATTGGACATTCAGCAGTTCAGCACAGTGATCACTGATAGAGGGTAAATAAATGAGTTGAGCCTATGACTACCTCAACTTGCAGTTCAAAGAGAATTTTCTGGCAACCATGTAGGGTAGGGAAATCCCAATGAAGCCTGCCTTGTGGTCTTCCTGAGTTGAGTTCACAGGACAAACTACTGAAGAAGAGAGCATCCAAAGAGAGTTTTCCCCAACAGAAATAGAAGCCAGAAAACAAATCCCATTTACCATAGCAACAAGAAAAATAAAGTACCTAGGAATCAACTTAACTAAGGAGGTAAAAGACCTGTACTCAGAAAACTACACAACAATGAAGAAAGAAATCAAGGAAGACACAAATAAATGGAAGCATATATCATGTTCGTGGATGGGAAGAATGAACATCATTAAAATGTCCATACTACCCAAAGCAATCTACATATTCAATGCAATCCCAATTAAAATACCAATGAGACACTTCACAGAAATAGAAAAAATACTTCAAAAATTTATATGGAGCCAAAAACGCCCACTCATAGCCACCACAATCTTGAGAAAGAAGAACAAGGTAGGAGGAATCACAATACCGGACTTCAAACAATACTACAAGGCTACTGTCATCAAAACAGCATGGTACTGGCATAAGAATAGACATATAGATCAATGGAACAGAATAGAGAGCCCAGAAATTAACCCAGGACTCTATGGTCAACTCATATTTGACAAAGGGGGAA